>JAODUO010001650.1:50000-78459 GCA_025642075.2 Ridgeia piscesae | reverse complement strand
ATTTCTAAATTGATCCTATTTTAAAGTGGCCATTGTATTCAAATATTTTTTGTATTACTCAATCAAGCAATGTCATAGTATTTCACATACATTATACACGTACTTCTACAAGCACACTCCATACATATAACACACCACAAACACACAAACACACAAACACACAAACACACAAACACACAGACACACAGACACACAGACACACAGACACACAGACACACACAGACACACACACACACACACACACACACACACACACACACACACACACACACACACACACACACACACACACACACACACACACACACACACACACACACACACACACACACACACACACACACACACACACACACACACACACACACACACACACACACACACACACACACACACACACACACACACACACACACACACACACACACACACACACACACACACACACACACACACACACACACACACACACACACACACACACACACACACACACACACACACACACACACACACACACACACAACACACACACACACACACACACACACACACACACACACACACACACACACACACACACACACACACACACACACACACACACACACACACACACACACACACACACACACACACACACACACACACACACACACACACACACACACACACACACACACACACACACACACACACACACACACACACACACACACACACACACACACACACACACACACACACACACACACACTGCACTTCTGGTCTGTAGCCAGCATCTTTCAGCTTGGAGACATCGAACCATTTCAACAGCCTAATTGGTGTTACAGTTCTTTTAAGCTTCAGTTTGATGTGTTTGACAACAAGGTGGTGATCGCTGCCAAAATCCGCTCCTCTTCTAAAACGTACATCTTGTAAGGATTTTCGCCACTTGCCACTGATGAGAAGGTGGTCAATTTGTTTCTTGTCTCTTTGGTTAGGTGAGATCCAAGTAAGTTTCTGTGTTTCTTTGTGTGCAAATAGGATGATAATGTTGTTTATACCAAAGAAGTCTATCAGTCGAGTACGGCACAATGTAAGTACAGCATTTGACAGTAGCATATGACACAATGTAAGTACAGCATGAGAGAGTAGATTAAAGCACAATGTAAGTATGGCATGTGACAATAGAGTACAGCACAATGTAAGTACATCATGTGACAGTAGAGTATGGCACGGTGTAATTATAGCTTGTGAACGTAGAGTATGGCACTATGTAAGTAGGGCATACGACAATTGAGTACACCACAGTGTAAGTATAGCAAGAGTAAGTCGAATATGGCACAATGTAAGTAAGGCATATGACAGTCGAGAAAGGCATAATGTAAGTATGTAATGTGAAGAACATAAATAAGGAGTGACAGTAAAGTGATGGTAGAATGCAGCATAGTACAAGTTCACTATGTGATGACAACTTATTCTGTTATTACTTGTTCTCTGACTTTTCTTGTATACAATAGACATGTCTGACCTGAGTGTTGTTGTATGTAATCGACAGGTTTGTCCTATATGAATATAGTTGTATGTAATCGATAGTTCCATCCTAAGTTAGAGTTGTTGTGCATAAGAGATAGGTGTGATAAAAGTGAGTGTTGGTGAGGCTGAGGTGTTTGACACACGGGGTGTAGACTAGGAGGAGTCTCAGAGAGTGCTTTCGTTCCTCCACTGAGAGTCGAAGAAACAGATGAACAGAGAACCCACGGTGAGCTGGCAACAGACTAGTCTCTGTCTCTGTCTGTCTCTCTCTGTGTTTCTGTCTGCCTGTCTCTCTCTGTCTTTGTCTTTGTCTTTGTCTTTCTATGCTCTCTATCTCTCTCTCTGTCTGTCTGTCTGTCTGTCTGTCTGTCTGTCGTGTCTCTGTCTGTCTGTCTGTCTGTCTGTCTGTCTGTCTGTCTGTCTGTCTGTCTGTCTCCGCCTCTCTCTCTCTCTCTCTCTCTCTCTCTCTCTCTCTCTCTCTCTCTCTCTCTCTCTCTCTCTCTCTCTCTCTCTCTCTCTCTCTCTCTCTCTCTCTCTCTCTCTCTCTCTCTCTCTCTCTCTCTCTCTCTCTCTCTCTCTCTCTCTCTCTCTCTCTCTCTCTCTCTCTCTCTCTCCCTCTTCTATCTCATTCCATCCCTCCCTCTCTCTTCCTCATCCTATTCCTCATCCTCTCCCTTACCCTGTTCTTTTCAGTGTCCGTGAGTGTCCGTGTGTGTCCGCGTGTGTCCGTTAGTGACCGCGTGAGTGCGCGTGTGTTCGCGTGTGTCCGTGAGTGTCCGCGTCTGTCCCTGTGTGTCCGCGTGTGTCCGCATGTGTTCGCATGTGTCCGCGTGTGTCTCCGTGTGTCCGCGTGTGTCCGCGTGTGTCCACGTGTGTCCACGTGTGTCCACGTGTGTCCGCGTGTGTCCGTATATGTCCGCGTGTGTTCGCGTGTATCCGTGTGTGTGCGCGTGTGTCCACGTGTACCCGCGCGTGTACGTGAGTGTCCGTGTATGTTCGAATGTGTGCGTGAGTGTCCGTGTGTGTCCGCGTGGGTCCGTTAGTGACCGGGTGAGTGCGCGTGTGTCCGCGTGTGTCCGTGAGTGTCCGCGTGTGTCCCTGTGTGTCCGCGTGTGTCCGCGTGTGTCCCCATGTGTCCGCGTGTGTCCGCGTGTGTCCACGTGTGTCCGTGTGTGTCTGTGTATGTCCGCGTGTGTCCGCGTGTGTTCGCGTGTATCCGTGTGTGTCCGTGTATGTCCGAATATGTCCGTGAGTGTCCGAGCAAACCACACCTTCCGTAAAATGCGGCTTCGTTTTCGGCACGCTCACGTGACTCTAACGTTCACTCATTTGTGATTGGTTGGACATTTTCAGCACACCCACGTGATTCTAACAACCACCTGTGAACGTATATAAGAGTCCTGTTTTCGAGGTTATCATTCGTTCTACGTCTACGACACGATGTAGTTATGAGTAACGTCATCTTGAACACAGATGGTATACAAGACTGGGTCAGCGACGAGGAAGCACCGAAAACACCCGGTGTGGTACTACTCGCTCACCAAGCGACTGTCTTCTTTGGTGGACACTCCACAGAATCCCATGGGAGAGAAACGACACAAATTGAGGTTGTCCACCCAGAAACTTCGCGAGTTGCAGCACCCACAACCATGTTCGCGACGTTTCGTACTTGTTAACAACACACTTCGGTAGGCACATTTTACCAGTGAAGTGAATAGAACCTCGGACATACATATCGTGGCTAGGACAACAAACATGTTGACCTATGCATGTCTGCATTGACGACACTTTATAAATGAATTATTGTGTTTACTTGAAAGAAAATTTTCAAACCATATTGCTTGTTGTGTTTCCTGTTATAACTAGCGTTCACCCAGGTCGCCGTTTTGTCTTGTATGGTCACTCTTATTACACAAATAATTATTAACTTCGTTGTCATGCCACCACCAATATTGTAACGTGACAACTTTCATAGTCTATCCTTGTAAGGCATGCTTTATTTTCTAAGTCTCCTGAAATAAAACATGACATTTGCACTTATCCTTATTCTACAAAAACACTGACAAAGTCAAAGACCATTGCACATATAACCATATGTTGCCCATCTTCTGGTAATGGGTAACCGATTTAGGTCATTACGCGTGTGCAATGCCTTCCGACAACACAATATTATCGTTCCCGATCGCTACAATCTCCATTATGTAGGTCACATAGGTCACGTTATCCACGTAGGGAACTTACATATGTCGTTGCGCAACCCGTACACACGAGGCTAGGACAGTTTTCTGTCCTGTGCAAACCACAACTTCCGATAAAATGACGCTTCCTACAACATGCAAACCACAACTTCCGGGAAAATTGCGGACCAGGTCAGGGTCACAACACAATTTCTTGCAAAATTACACCTTCGACCATTGTCATAACATAACTTTTAGTTTTTCGATGCGATAACTTTGTCAGGTTTTTATATTTTACTAAGTCGGTGTGCTAACCTCGTTCCATTTCGTTACGTTTCACCGTGATGGCTTTGTTATTTCGACGCATTATAAGCCATCTGCGAAAAAACTATTTTTTCGTAAGACATACATCATTTTCCTAATCAATTCTAAAAAATCTAGAAAAATCTTGGGTTGTGACGTCACTTCTTTAAAACTGATGCCATCTAGCGGATGACTGTGATACTACGTTAGACGCTAGTCCCGTCTAGCGAACAAGACAGCCACTAATAAGGGTTTGTCATAGAAAACGGTGGCTTCGACTTCTTCCATAACATAATTTCTTGTAAAACGGCGACTTCGACCAGTCATAACAAAACTTTTAGTGTTTCGATGCGATAAGTTTGTCAAGTTTTCATATTTTACTAAGTCAGTGTGCCAACTTTGTATCATTTCGCAATTTTTCACAGTTTAACCGTGATGGCTTTGTCACTTTGACGTATTTTACGTCATATTGGTACTTTCATAACCTTCTGCGAAAAAACTTTGGCAGTTTCTACCATAAAACGAGAAATTTTGTGATTTTTTTCTTACGACATACATCATTTTACTAATCAATTCTAAAAAATCTAGAAACATCTTGGGTTGTGACGTCACTTCTTCTTTAGTGGGTGTTTTGTCCGCTAGATGGGCCTAGCGTCTAACGTAGTGTCAGAGTTATCCTCTAGATGGTACCAGTTTTTAAAGAGGTGACGTCACAACCCAAGACTTTTCTAGATTGTTCTCGGTTTATGATAGAAAGTGCTAAAGTTTTTCCACAGAATGTTATGAAATTATAAAAACAACTTAGAAAAATACGTCAAAGTGACAAAGCCATCGCGGAGAGAAGGTGTGAAATAATGTAATGTTGGCACACCGACTTAGTAAAATAAAAAAAACTTGACAATGTTATCGTATCGAAACAATAAAAGGTATGTTAAAACTGTGAGCGAAGCCGCCATTTTACAAGAAATTCTGTTATGGAAATAGTGGTAGCCATCATTTTCTATGTCGAACCCTAATTAGTGGCTGTTTTCTCCGCTAGATGGGGCTAGCGTCTAACCTAGTGTGATCACAATCCACTAGATGGCATCAGGTTTTAAAGAAGTGACGTCACAATCCAAGATTTTTCCACATTGTTTTAGATTTGGTTAGGAAAATGAAGTAAGTCGTAAGAAGAACCACCAAGGTTCTCGTTTTATGATAGATAGAAAGTTTTTCCACAGAAGGTTATGAAAGTCGCAAGATGACTTAGAAAAATACGTCAAAGTGACAAAGTCATCACGGTGAAACGGTGAAAAGTTGCGAACTTATACAAAGTTGGCACACCACCTTAGTAAAATATGAAAACTTGACAAACTTAAATGGTCCAAAGTTGACACACCGTATGTCCGAGGTTCTATTCACTGCAGTAGCTTGGTAAAATGTGCCTACCGAATTGTGTTGTTAACAAGTACGAAACGTCGCAAACACGATTGTGGGTGCTGTACCTCGTGAAGTTTCTGGGTGGACAACCTCAAGATATCTCTTTTCTCTCCGATGGGATTCTGTGGAGTGTCCACCAAAGAAGACAGTCGCTTGGTGAGCGAGTAGTACCACACCGGGTGTTTTCGGTTGTTGTTGTTCTCGGGTGCGTCCTCGTCGCTGACCCAGTCCTGTATACCATCTGTGTTCAAGATGACGTTACTCATAACTACATCGTGTCGTAGACGTAGAACGAATGATAACCTCGAAAACCGGGACTCTTATATACGTTCACAGGTGGTCGTTAGAATCACGTGGGCGTGGCGAAAATTACCAACCAATCACAAATGAGTGAACGTTAGAGTCACGTGAGCGTGCCGAAACGAAGCCGCATTTTACGGAAGGTGTGGTTTGCACGTGGTACGAAGTGTCTGATTACCTTGCTGACTTACTAAAACTTAGTAAAATACGAAAATGTAAAAAGCATGTCAGACCGAAATGAACGCACGCGGACACAGGCGGACACACACGGACACACACGGACAAACGGTGTCACACGCAGTCACACGAGACACACGGGGTGACACGCGCACACACGCGGACCCACACGGTCACACGCGGACACAAACGGACACACGCGGACACATGCGGACACACGGGGACACACACGGACACACGCGGACACACGCGGACACACGTGAACACAGGCGGATATACGCGGACACACGCGGACACAAAAGGACACACGCGAACACACACAGACACACGCAAACACACAGGGACACACGTGAACACACACGGACACACGCGGATACACACTAACACACACGGACACTCACGGACACACACAGACACACACGGACACATGCGCGGACACTCACGGACACACGCGGACACACGCGGATACACGCGGCACACACGGACACACGCGAACACATACGGACACACACGGACACATAAGGACACACACGGACACCCGCGAACACATACGGACACATACGGACACATACGAACACGTACGGACACATACGGACACATACGGACACGTACGGACACATACGGACACACACGGACACACACGGACAAACGGTGTCACACGCAGTCACACGAGACACACCGGGTGACTTGTCAAGCTAAGGACACTACGTCACATATACTATGTATTACATTGTTTTTTATTTACTGCTGGTTGCCTAGCAACCTACAGTTGAACCGGCGACAGGTCAACTTACAGTGGCGGTGCCCTTGCACGTCGCACGGTTAATATCTCCTATACCTTGTGCTGACGCGATGACTTGTCGTAGCGTAGTGTATCAACCACTCGTAATCTTACAACGTCGCCCACTGAGCCAGCGTCCCTCGATGAGAACAGCCAGCAACTCATTGCTCTGGTCGGCGTGACCTTGACCTTTGATCATGAATTTTGACGTTGACCTTTGACGTTGACCTTTGACCTCTTCCGCGCCTCCTCCGCGCCTCCTCCGCGCCTCCTCCGCGCCTCCTCCGCGCCTCCTCCGCACCTCCTCCGCGCCTCCTCCGCGCCTCCTCCGCGACAGGGTACCCACGATCTGTACCTGTATACTACTACTGTCGATGTTTTTGTACATCGACCAATATAACACATAACTGTACAAATAAAGTGTTCAGACCGCTGTTTTTGTTCAGACACATGTTTTGATGACCAAAGCTCACAGGAAGACCATTCTTAAAGAAATCAAGTGTGTCTTTAGCATGTTAGCACCCAGGTAGGAGCTTTGTAAGGTAGTGAAACATTCCTCTCGTCTTCGTACTTCTCCGATCTCGATTACATCCCACACAAAACTGGTTTCCCTAAGTTCGTCATCCTTTTTTTATATGTTCATCTCTTAGTTGAGTTCTGACATTGTACGTTGCTATCTTTATTTTACTTACCATACTTATATACACCCCCTGCATGTAGCGCTAGTTGACTAGAGCCGCCTCCTTGGTCATATACCCTTTCGGTGCCGTTGGGGACTGGGGGCCTTGGATTTGTAGTGTTTTGTTAGTGTTGTTGGTCTACCCTTCTACGCTGGCAAATGCGGACTGGAAGGGGCAGGCGATATAAGGTGAAGGAAATTGCCCATGTTACGACACAGTGGCCGTATCAATACCGAACTAACAACTTGCCGGCAACGGGATTTGAACCCCGGTCCCTCTAGTCGGGAGTTCGGCACTGTAACCAATTGAAATAATGATAGTAATAATAATAGTTAGTCCGTTTCTTGACACAACGCTGTCTAGTAAATTAATGCCAATCAAAGAGCATCACAGACTAAAATGATAGTGAAACATACAACGTATTAGACTAAAGCATAAACTATTTAGGCGGTGTAAGTATATTTTAAAAACATAATAATAATAACTAAAACCTTGATGTATTTACGTAGTTGATTGTTGCTCAAAATAGATTGTTTTTTTCTCAATAGTTTCGTCTTTTTTGCATTAATTGTGAATTCGATGGTTCTGTTTGTTGTTCTGATGCATCCCATGTTTTCTTTTCTACTAATAAAAATCGTCAAAAACGAATTAAAGAACAATGTATCTGATGTATCTGATAGTTTTATGAACAATAATGCGCCTTTAAACATACACACGCGCGCACATCACACACATATGCACACAAACACAAACAAACACACAAACAAACACAAATACACACAAACACAAACACACACTCACACTCACACTCACACTCACACTCACACTCACACTCACACTCACACTCACACTCACACCCACACCCACACAAACACAGCACGCGCGACGCACGCACGCACGCACACGCACGCACGCACGCACGCACGCACGCACGCACGCACGCACACACGCACACACACACACACACACACACACACAAAAAGTAAAGTAAAGTAAAGTATAGCTTGCGTTCAGTAGCCTGTCACATAGGTACGGGTAATACCATTGGACGCCAAATCAACCGAATCAGTGACGCACTCTCAAAAGTACTGCTGTGTACACATAGGCAATGTTCCGTTCATATCATAAACACTTAAATCCACGCAGGCGATATATGCTGCCTCCGAAAGTGTTACAACTATTAAACTGTATCAGAATGTTCACCTTTATCCATTTGCTGCTGATTATTCTATCGTTGCTTGGTGGTTCGTTACAAAGTTGCATCTGGTCGAACTGGTCAACGTGGACAGGATGCAGTGACAAGTGCGGCACGAAAGGCGTACAAAGGCGAAGTAGATTCGTTTACTGGCGTAGTTGCTCTGGTCCTACAGCGGACTCGCGACCTTGCAACAGGATGTGTTACAACAGTGGTATTCCTCGTGCCGGATACTGCGACTGTGCGGAAGATTATTGGGGGAAATGCTGCGAACATGGTAAGCTGGATGAATGGACCGACTCGCGCGACCCTTAAACGCATAGTGGTGATTACTATTGTTTATAGTATTGCGGGCCTATGCTGTTTTTTGTATTAACGACATCATATGAACACAACTCAAATGACTGTTTGTGATGACTGTTTTGTCTCGTTATAGAATGCACCTTTCTATTTAGGGCATCAATGTATCAAAATGTCTCACATGGGGTGTCAACAAGGATTAATTGTTGGATATTGCAATATTAACTACAAGTTTCCAAACAAAGAGTACGTTGAAAACGTTTAACTTTGTATATGCGAGATCATAGTCTAATCACTGAGCGTTTGATGCCCGACAAAATTGCAACACAGGCAAGTTCCGTAGTAGTTAGAAATTTTGCTAGTTTGGTGTAGACAATGGGGTACTTAAATGCGTGCATGCATGTATGTGTGCGTGCGCGTGTGCTTGTGCGTGCGTGTGCGTTTACATGAATGACGCATGATGGTATATTTGTTTGTGGACCAACATGTCCGTCAGCTTACCATGTATCGGGCTGGAAATTGGCCAGCTCGGATCATTCGTAGATATGGTAGGGAAGTCGATAAATTTGGGTACTCAATATTTAGAAGGCTATATGTGGAAATTTTTTACGTCGTTGCATGAACGCGCGACCTGTTTCTTGGGCACGCTGAAACAACGCAACGCAATTTTTGAACGTTTTCACGTGGTGATAGATATAGGTAATATCATGCTTATAATTAAACTAATGCGATGCTTTAAACACGACGAATGCTGAAATATTTGTAGTGCCCAGACATAAACCAATGTGATGTCAAACGAACAATGTAATGCTGAACTATTTCTTCAGCTAAGGATTAAACAATTTTTTTATATTCTCGAATACGTATACTATTAAGCTTATTGGTTATTATTATTTTACATGATTATGTAATTAATAATTATAACAAAATAATAGCACTTTTATTGCGCCTAAATCCTTTCAAATAAGCATAGAGTCGCATCAATTCAAAATGGGTAATTGATCTCAGGGTCAATAAACAATTCCAGTTCTTAACAGATTGAATGATACGCCAGCGAGTTATGATGGTGAGGCAAGTTTGGAAAGGTATGTATTTAAATGACGGCGGAGTTTAGAAATAAGTTCAACTTTTTTAACACCAGAATTAAGCATGTTCCAAAGAGTAGTAAGTCAGAACTCGATGATCGTAGCGGGACAGGTTTTCTTACAGGAGTAAGACATTAATGTAAATAAAAAATTAGGTTTCATCCCACCGGACCCAATCCGTTTTTTATAATGTCAGATTCTACATAATGCATATTATGAATTATCACTGGCTCGTATGAAGAGAGGCTTGATTATTCTGAATGACCTTTTACTTAGTCATGCCGTAAAATGAAAAATCGTTCAGAACTGCATTGGAGTTTTGATTAGATGAAAGTTACACATGTATACGGCTAATTCAACGAAAGGTTGCAACATAATTTACTATTAATAATAACGCTTACATAATTATGATGAACTGATATAAACTGATATATCTTGGTGACGATAAAATGTAATGTTTTGGTGGTTTCACCGCACTTGTGCAACAGGAAGTGTCGAGTTTATGATTTGTTCACGAATTGAACGTTCCTATTTGCAGCGTGCGAGAAAATTGACGATTGTCAACAGCTTGAGTGCACCAATAACAAAGACCAGCATTGCAATCGCTGCGAGCATGATTATGGCTGGCGGAAGAAGGCGTATCGACTTGTACGCAGGGGTGGATACGACAATAGAATGTGCGAAAGTGAGTGTTCAAAGCACCAACATAGTGTTTCATGTTAGACAGAGTGTGTGAAAGCAATGTTTAAACGCCTTAATACTTACCACCACAATTACCACATACGCACACACGCACACACTCACGCATGCGCGCACCCACACGCACAAATACGTACACAGGCACACACACACAAACAGGCGCAAACGCACATGCACACGCACACGCACACACAGACGTAAGTTATTTGTCTAACTGTAAATTAGTACTAAATCTGCCAAAACTGGACTACAGGGAACGTTCACCTTCGTCACTGTGTGTAATTAAAAGGGAAACAAAAGTCACTGTTTTGATCATATGGGGTTAACAGAGTTAATAAAGAGTAACAACTTCCAACAATAATCATATTTTTAACGTCAGTGGTTTACCAGAAAAAAATGTAGAACACAAACCCATGGAAAGTCTATAGACTACGGCATTTTTTAAACAAAATGACGTAGTTAAGTCTTCTTGGTCGGCGTGAACTGTGCACGCATGCGTATTAGATATCTGTTACTTTATGACCTAACCACGAAAACAACCGCCAATAGCCGCCAAACTTCTCCTCACATTTCTTACATACATATACATGCATACACTACATTACAAAAATCACTTGTATTCCTCTAACGAAGAAAATTCACAAAATAAACGAGCAAATCTCGACGGACGGCAACTCGACAACTTCAACTACCGTAAACTCGCTATTATAAGTTAGCTTAAAACAAAATACCACAAGATGGCGCGTTTGTGCACGCGAATATTTATAAACCTTACTGCATTCGCACGCACGAATTAGTGTAATTAATTTAATAATATAATAATAATTAGCAGCATCACTGAGGTCTGCAGAAAATTTTAAACGGCAAACAAAGGCAACGCTTTGGAGATATGGACCTAATAGAGTTGATAAAAAGTAACAATTTAATAACAAAAATATAGTTTTTATAGTTTATTTTATATAGCGACAAATCCAGAATTTTTTATAGCGCTTCACAACATACTGTTATATAAAATATAAGCAATAAGAATTACCCACAGGTAATATTTTAAAATAAATATTAAAAATACATGTGTCTCCATAATTATCTAAAATTGCCTATTAGTTATAAAAGAGTTATGGAAATTACGTGTTGTTCAATGATGTCCCATTGTTTATTTTATCAATATTTCTATTAACATACCGCGTGTACTGCGAGCATGCAAGTTTATATTACATAAGCGATGTTTTAGCAATACTAACTAAAACAATAACATATTATTATTTTTAAATGCACCAAAACCTTCGTTTTCTACCGCCATATATTTCCCATATATTCATATTTTGTTTAAATTTCAGTGATTTATTGTCCCGATAATTAATAAATTGTTTTGTCCAAAAATAATTATTATGACATATCTGGTGGTGGAAATATCATTCATAAGTAGAAAAAAATAGCTTCAATAATATTTTCGTATGCACAATGTGTGTGTATGTGCTGAATGAAAAATATTGGTATGTCGTAATTATTTTACCATTTTAATTATATATTACCTTTACATTCATTTATCACTATTGTTGTTATGGAATTTGTATGGGTTCTTTTTAATACTGATAGGTCACTTTATTTAATTATATAGACATGTATTTTCATTATTTATTTTAAAATATTATCTGGGGGTAGTTTTCTACTGATTAAACTTTTAATAGTAGCATATTTTGTAGCGCCACAACCAATTAAGGATGTGGCACTATATAAATAAAATAGTATTATATTATAATAAAACTTATTGTTTCCTGCAAATGGTAGTGATGATAATAATTTATTATTATTATTATATTATTTATAAGTAATTTAACTATTTCACGCGTGCGAAAGCAGTAAGTAAAGTTTATAAATATTCGCGTGCACAAACCTGCCGTCTGACGGCATTTTGTGTAAAGCTAATATTATAGCGATTTTACGGTACCGCAGAGCGGCCGACGAATTTGCCGTCGAGATCTGGTCGTTTGTTTTGTGAATTTACTTCGTTAGAGGAATGCAAGTGATTTTATTTTATAACGTGTGTGTATATGTATGTAAGATAGGTGAGGAGAAGTTTGGCGGGTGGTGGAGGTCGTTTTCATGGTTGGGTCAATCCAACCCGGTCGTCTGGCATCCGCACTGTGTCTGTGACTGTCCCAACGGATCAACTGGACTACTGTTTCATTTTTGGTCGATTCAAAGGGTAACAAAAAGACAGCTTATTGATACTGTCTGTCACTGTACTGTTGCTACAAGCGTATGAGGAACAGTTTGGCATATTGCTGTCGCGATTTCGTTGTAAACCGACGTAAGGCACATTTAGCGAACCGCTTGGCTCTCTGTTATGACAGCTGAACCAGCAGACGACTTTATTACCTAATACTTTTCCAAAGTGCAGATAGAAGCTGGGTTTTTATTGGTTGCATGGACCAAGATGGGCCCGTTCATCGTGTCGGTGATTTAGCTAGATTTACCCACTTTAACACCACTTTCTGAGGAAACTACTAATGCGAAAAATTTGATTCTAGATGCAAATGGTTAGCTTGTGTAAACTCTTTTAGGTGCATAACACAAAACCGTTGCCCTTTCTGCCATTTAACTAACAATAATACCTGCTGATTTTCTTCTATTTCGGAATTACAGTTTGAAACAATTAATTAAACAACTATTATATAAATGTTAAATATTGCAAAACAGTGCGATAGTAAATGAGTTTCCACTACGTGTAGGCAAGTCATAATGCAGATAACTTGTGGGTGTACAAAAACGCATTCGGCTGAATCATTTGTTTCTCAGAGCTGTGTTCCTGGAGACACGACAGTACCTTCTGTTACCCGGGAAACTGCCCGGATGTTCCGTCGAGTTGTCGATGTGCGTCTGGGTTCGGCGGGACTAATTGTTTGAGAAGTGAGTGAACGTTGTCATATATAAATGTCCTTCAAACGTTTGATATGTATGACCAGACTTGGAAATGTTGGGAAATTAGGGAACTTTGACAATTAGACAAGAATCGTCATGTAAGGTACAATGACTAACGTCTTTATTTTAGTGAAAGAAATAATGTAGGTGATATGCACAAATAAACAGCTAATCCCAAACGCAGGTCGAGATGTAATACTATCCGAGTTAACCGGCATTGTCCCTAGGAAATGAAGTCGCCTGCATTATGATATGATAACCGCTTCTGATTGATTGTTATCAATGTAAAACTACGCGAATGCGATGCGATCACAATGGACAAAGATGCAAGCCCCCACTTTGTTGTACATACAATACATACACTGATCGCATAGTCCTCATATGGCGTCACATATGGGATAGCTAACTGAGCCGTGTCATCAAGCGATTGTTATACTCACATTCATCATAATTATTTGTGAAATGATCTGCTTCAGTCAGCATAAAACCGAGCATCAGTTACTGCCTTATCACAGCGGAAGCTGACGTTGGATCTAGCGCAGAGAAGATGGAGATCAGCTGAGCCGATGAATCCAACCCGCTCGTTTATAGCAACGTCGTCGCCACCACGGTGAAGGTAGGGCCACAGTGCTAGAACGTGGGCTGTTATTTACTTTCTGATAGTGCTTCTGAATATAATCACTACAGAACGGTTATTTTTGTTACTGGCCCGGTAGCAGCCTTCATAAGCCACGTCTGTTAATTAAGGCGACCGATTGTACCTGCTTCCTGTCGACGTATGTGCACCTGCAACTAATGGTTTGTAGGATTTTTGTCTCTTGTCGATAAGGAGACGCGTCGAGAGACAGGCACATTATGTTAATCGGATGTTTTTTGGGTCACTGAGTGATCGCAGAGAATGACACACTGCTTAAGCGTGTCACGACAGTGCTGTTACCGAGATAGCAATCACGAGTGTCACACGCACCCGTCGCTGATTCACAACCAGTTGGCCAAATTGGTCTTCTGTAACTTGTATGAATAAAACACGTGGTCGACTGCAATTATCTATGTCTCTGGTTACACATGGTAAACACGAATTGGCAGCTTGCACAGAATATATCTTAACCTCCCCTTTTCATCGGCTCTTCTTTGTGGGCTCTTCGTTAGTGGTTATATATGTGTAGGCTACCTAGTAATAAACGTTGCCTTTGAATTGTAAAAGCCACTTTGACATATTAATAATGCGGGTGCAATTTCTTCTCTCAGTGAAAATGGGTATAACTGTTATATAATCGTGCTAGTAATAGTTAGTCTGTATTTTATGGGGTGTGCACGCATTAACACAAGCATCGCCTTATCAACGTATAGTACTTTATCGTCGCACACATTCAAGTGTACGAATGTGAACTTATATAATTACTAATTTATTTGCAGATCAACTTCAAGACGACATTCAAGGGTCCATCTGTGACAGATTATCCGAGAAAGTACTACATCAACGACTTTAAGGTCGGCATCACAGGAGCGACATTCCATTATACAGTCACCTGAAGTGAGTGAACATGTAATAATTTATTTAAACAATGTGTAGTAATTGTGTCTATGTCCGTTATATCTCCATACTATCAATTGACCGTTATGTGTTCCGTCTGTCATTGAATCTTTATGTATTCAGTCTATCAATGGACCGTTATGTTTTCAGTCTGTCATTGAATCTTTATGTATTCAGTCTATCAATGGACTATTATGTTTTCAGTCTGTCATTGAATCTTTATGTATTCAGTCTATCAATGGACTATTATGTTTTCAGTCTGTCATTGAATCTTTATGTATTCAGTCTATCAATGGACTATTATGTTTTCAGTCTGTCATTGAATCTTTATGTATTCAGTCTATCAATGGACTATTATGTTTTCAGTCTGTCATTGAATCTTTATGTATTCAGTCTATCAATGCAGTCAAACAACTGCATTCTTGATGTGTTTACATCTGATACATAGAGGAATCCCGGGTAATATGGGAGAGTTAACGTTCCGCTGTTCGTCGCACCTACATTTTGCGCATTAAGGTAACAGTTTGTTGTGTATCCAAACACTACAAAACACAACAGGGCATGGTGTTTTTTTGTTGACATCATTATTTCTTGATAAATACGGACTATCCCGTTTTACCCGCACAATTTCCAAATATGGGATGCATATTTAGTTGTGTCATTCGCTTATGTGACGTTGTCCGACATATTCAGAATAGTTATTTTAAGTAATTGATATATTAAAATTAGTAAACTACAAAAGGAATAGCCAAGATATGCGATATGGTAAGGTCGTATAAGCAAAATGTCATACTTCTTTGTGAATTTGACTACCACACCTTGGGCGGAATACTGTTCCTGTATAGTTATGTAATCCATAGACCTCACATCTTTATGTAACTTAAGAAGCTACTATTTGAATTAAGCGATCTACTGAAACAGGCATATTGTCAAAGTAAATTGCATTTTAAATTTTTGTCAATGGAACATACAAAAACAAGACGGCATAACATACACAACTGTTGCTAATAAGTGAACATTAAACAGTTCAGTGTCCTATGGACCTTTAGCAAATAGTCAACGTGCATAAATATCCTATGGTGTGTAACCATTATTCACATACGTTACATATTTGAAACTTCCGTTGGTCATTAAATAGGTATCATGTCTCGGCAAAACGGGATTATTACATTTTGCCCGTATTAGAATATCCCATTTTGCCCGGAATAGGCATGATTTAATAAAACTGTGATACATTAATTATCGCTCACTCTCACGAAAAACTATTATACTCTGAAACACTCATAAACAAATAAACGATTGTTTCAATCCTCGAGAAGAATTGCATACCAATTGGTGTGTATAGTAGTCAGCTATACGGATAGTTGGAAGCGAAAATACACTTTGTAGCAGCACTATTCTTTGCATATAGCGATTTCCCATATTACCTGAGGGTCCCGTTTTACCCGGTTTTCCCCTACATGCCGAGTTGAAATGTGCATTGTTGCCGCTTAATATTCCAAACGTTTCGTTCACGTTGCAGAGTTGTCGACTGGAAAAACGACAGCGCTTAGTGTCACACACAATTGTAACTCAGGCACTTCCTCGTCTAACCCAGAGACACGTATATTCGATTGCAATCTCCAAACAACCATAGTGAACACAACACTTCAGCATGACGACAGGTATGTTACTAACCTTTTTTCATAAGACAGTGCTTGCTCCGGACATATTAATCTCGCTTATGTTATTTTTGTGTAACTGATGCTCAAATACCACTCAATTTCCCCTATTAATTTGGTTCATTTCTTGTTCTTCCCGTTATGGTATTTATTACTCATATTGCATATGTCATAACATCAAACATGTACTTTTGACCTACTATTTTTCAGTACCTCTAGCTATAACAAAGTACTGTCATTCCTTGTTTTGTACGCTTTATTACGCATTATTCGTAGACTTCACTTCGAAGCAGCTACATCGAATGGCGGCTACGTTTTGATCAACAACTATGAGAGCGGCGGCATTGACGCTGCTAAATATTACTTTGGTCAAACGACAACACATAAAGCTGAGTTGGTCATTGATGTGGTCAAGCCGTTCCACTGTTCCGTCGAGTCAACATGTACAGACAGCATGTTGGACAGAGGACCACCTGTCACCAAGTCCGTAAGTTCCAGGAACCGATCTCACCCAGAGCATATAGAGGGAGGGAGGGAGGGAGGGAGGGAGGGAGGGAAGGAGAGAGGGAGGGAGGGAAGAAGGAAAGAAGGAAGAGCCGGAGGGACGGAAAATGGGAGAGACGCAGGGACGGAAAGAGATGGCAAGACATCAAGCGGAGGAAGACGTTATCTTGTTTAAATTGTATACGAATCTAAGCACATTAGCTGTACTGTTGTAACATATACGTAAGTAGATTGTTTACTTAGAATATCTATAAAGATCATACCGTCGTGCGTTATTTGTGTAGCAAAAGCGAATCCGACCACATATTATTACTAGACTACATTCATATAACTTTCCCCTCCCACTTTCCCTCCGTTCCTCTACGTCTGTGTCTCCTACCCCTCTCTCCCTCGGCCTGATGCTTTGCATCCCTACACTCGTTTTTCTCTTTAATTTTGATACCCTTACATACATTTCAATTTTCGTTCTTTCTTCGCGTATTCATTATTTCCATCGAAACAAAATGTATAATGCTATAACAATAACACGTATAAAGTATGGATATTTGCGGTAAACTACATGAATCAGACGAAACACGCAGCCAAATAAGTGCTGATAAAGATATTATAGATTGATTATTTATTTTCAACAGCTGTTGTATTGTATGTACTATATCCTTTCCAGGGTAGTCTAACGCTGCGCTGGGCGGGCTGGAGCGATTCATTGGCGGGGATTAGAGTGTACGTACTGGCAGTCTACAAAATGGAGGTTTTTGGATCCAAACTCTCATACAACGGAGAGACGGCACATGTCCGCGAAACGCTGGATGCTAACGCTCGATTGTACAATACCACACTTGTCGATCCTGGTAAATATACAATGTATGTTGAATGTTGTTCGATTAGATTGAGGTTTTCCTTTTGTTAACATATGTGGTGTCTAATGTTCTTATTTCTCGAACCATTTAAAAAAAAACATCATTACTTTTCATTCAAGTTTCTCGTTTAATGACAATATGACTTATGTTGGTTTGTTGTATGCTATTTTGTTCTACAATTTGTAATAATAGTTTTTGTGTAAGCCATCCATTCCAAGTAATTACTTTTGGACATTTTAAAGAAACAAACGTATTGATGATGCACTAAATTTCACTCTTTAAAAGATTCCAACATTTCGTTGCTGTCTTAAATGCGTTATACTAGTATATTTTTGTTAAATATTTTATCATGTCCGTATATCTTCCTCTCTTGTGTGCTCTTTTATTATTTTTTATTATTTTAATTTGACCTAACATGTACACATTATTGACGTTGTATACTAATTCATGACAAAACTATGCCTAACAAATGTCCTCCTCTTGTTGGTTATAGCATAAATTGTTGTCATCCCTCCCAGTACTCTGTAAATATTTCCATTTTATATGTCCACTGTTAAAATGTCCCTTAATAATGCAATCCCGTCTACATTATTCCAATATTAGATTTTCTGTTTTTTTAATGTTCAGCTATGTTTATGTTTGTGGACCGATTTTAGCGTTAATGTTGGATTTCCACATATTCTTCGCAATTTGCTTCTATTTCTGATTTATTTCATAAGCCTGAATAGATTATCTAAAATATTAAATAAATCATTTTCCCCCGTCATTCTATACTATCTTTAGATTACATAGCCTGTCAGTCCCAATTCGGCATGTGATATATCGTGTCATCGCAAGATTCGGTTATAATTTTTTTTACGTGAGGAACAATGTCGTCTTCCATAATGTTCGGTTCACTTCACTCCTTGGATTTAGACATTTAGACAAACACATATCTAGCCAGCTTCATAACAGTTTTCTAACTCATTTGCTAACTCATTTGTGTTATCTCTTTTATACATCCTTTTCAGATTTCATTACGAATCCAGTTGCGTATCTAGTGTCAATAAATACTATAATTTTATACAATCAATAAATTGCGACAGGTCCTTTGAAGCAGTTGCTGGTTCCCTTTTCCCTGTTTAGATGTAGGCCATCTATATATTATACATAGCCTCCATCTATATAAAGTGTCCCTTTAACTCTATTTGAACGGTGGCAAGACACAATATCTTCCGATTGTGCCTAAGTCTGCAGATGCAGTCGTGGATAAAAGTTGATTCGCGTTGGTATGGCTACAATTACGGCTTCGCGTTGTGTTCAGTGTCTCGGTGTTTGCATTGATAGGCATCTTGACATGAAAAAGCAAGAGCCGCAAACTATCAGTGCTTGCTCTTTCGACCTGCGCAACATTAATCACATTAGCCGCTTTCTTCTCAGACCGACAAAGGAACGTGTTGTCAATGCCATTATCACATCACGGTTTGACTACTGTAACGCGCTCTTATACGGTACGTCTGCAGTTAACATCGCCCGTCTACAGCAAATACATAACACGGCTGTCAGGTTGATTATGCGAAGCCCGCGTAGCGACAGTGCCACACCCTTGTTACGCGAACTCCACTGGCTGCCCATTGTGTGCAGAGTTGATTTCAAGCTACTTGTATTCACTTACAAAGCCATGCACAACGATGCGCCAGTGTATTTGGGTGAAGTCGTGTGTCCGTATCAACCGACAAGAACACTGCGCTCTGCGAACAATAACATGTTAGAAGTGAAGCGTACCTGTACCAAAGCTGGAGACTGCTCGTTCGCTGTCGCTGCTGCGTCCGTATGGAACAATTTACCAACAGTCATTAAGACTTGTGACAATCTCGCCAGCTTCAAACGTCTACTGAAGACACATTTTTGTCGTATTGCATATTAGTGTAATTCGACATGGACATTGTATAATTTTTTACTAGATTATTTGGTAATAGTATCAATACATAGTTATACACTTATTTATTGGCATTATTGTTACGTAATTATTATTATTATTATTTTAACAGTTTTAACATATACTAAACTATTTATTACTAATAAATTATACATATACCGTCAGTTATCAGTATAATTGTAATATAATTATACACTAGACCGATTATTATGTATTTTTATGACTAATACGTAATTTATTTATTTATTTAAAAGTGCTACGCTATTTAATACCGTATTAATTTTATTTATTTATATATATATATATATATATATATATATATATACATATATTTTTTTACATTTATTTTAAAGCACTAGTATTTGTCTTATTGTATACATTATATCTTTTTATGTCGTTTAAATTGTAATATGTTGTGAAGCGCCACGAACGATTATGGATGTGGCGCTATACAAAATAAATATTATTATTATATTATTATTATAAATCCTACACCCTTCTTCATGCATCTGCTGAATTAGTGCATTGATTGCCATCCTCTTGAATGTTCTGAACATTTTCCGCCATCAACCTCTTCCTAGGAAATTTCCATTGATAACAGTCTTTTGTACCCATTCATTGACTATTTGTTTGCATTTCTGAACTATCCGTTTGCGCCCTGTTTCTCTGTGCTGTTTGGCCCTATATGTATTAGAACGGTACAGTTTTCCAAAACCCAACGAGTTCTCCATATCTTGTTACTCGCTCTACCTTGACCCATGAGAAGCAAACTATTGTCGTGTCCTTTACTAAGTGTTTTGTCTGTTGTTCTCATTAAAGAGACACCCATGAGCATTTTCGTGTTTTATCCTCACCCCTTCTATCACTGCCCCAGAGTAGCCACGTTGTTGATGTCGGTCTGTTTGGTTACTGTCATGTTACCACGTCACCTTCACGCTCACCTTAACTCCTACCGTGTTTCCGTCAGTTGCCACATTCCCTCCTGTCACCTTAATATTTGTTCGTTTTGGTGTGTTTCCAGGAGTGTACGCCGTAGTGCTCACGGCAGTAGACAACGCGGGCAACTACCAGGCGGCTAGACGCTTTCTCATCTTCGACAACGTAAACGTCGTCAGCATCAAATCAGCGGAAGAAAACAATTTCGTTGTTAACTCAGCTGCTGAGAACACGTCATACACCTGGCTGACTTCATTGCAGGGTACAGACAACACAGGAGATCAGGTCAGTAAAATTGTTTGGCTTATGTTAGCCTATCTCATCATAGATTCGTCTAGCTACAGCGTCAGCACTTTTATGACATTTTAAGTTCCTGTATCTGGTTATATGTGCGAATATTTGGTCGAGTAAACATTGTTCATTAATGGCTACCTGGAGTAATGTATCTTCCCAGTAGTTGCTAGAATATAAATGAATGTACAGCTCAGCCAGTGATGAACCAAAGCTGAACACTGGACATTGCGTTGCATAATATTAATAGTTAGATGGTCATGTATGTTTCCAGGTTGGTGTTAGTTGGCGAGGCCATTTCGCTAACGTCTTCCACAACACTCATAAGTTTCTAAGTGGGAGTTTACCAAGCTCTCCAGCAATAGACGCCGGCTACGAGGAGATGACGGGACAACCACCGGACACCGTCTCTAGGGAGGTTGGTCAGTTAAGACGTCGTAGTTTGTTGAACTTGAATGTGCTTATGCATAGTTCCATCAGTCTTACACACCGCTGAACATTTGAGCCTCTCTGAGGTTGCGAGCTAATGTTGTGTTTTACCTTCATATTAGTGGGTGGGAAATACATCACTGATATTTGATGTAAACTTTTATAGAGAACGTAAGCAAACAATATTGTGAAAACAAAGGCCTATTTCGATCAACAAGCGTGATCCAACAATCATCTTTTACGGATATGTCTTGACTTTCATTTCATCGTCAGTTTTGACACATATAGCCATATGAGTCTGGTCAGTAACACTTCATATCATCTAAAATGAAAACTCAGCTGCCTTTGGATCGCCTGGCTATAGCGTACATACATGTCTCCTGTGTTCCTTTTAAGGGTGTATGTGAGTGTTTATATGAACTTTGCTGTCACGTGATGACGATTATGGTTATCACACCCCATGGACATCGCGGGAAGTTTGAAAACGCTGTTTCTAATGAAGACTAACAATCTCTCAGTATTTCTATCGCCTCACCATCAGTTATGTTCTAGTTAGCATTGTCACAGTGACAATGGGCCAGCATTGGTGTGGTGTTATCCTACATACGTGAGCCTAACTTCTTTCTATAATGAATAGCGTGACATAATCCAGAAACAGCATATTAACTGACAAGTGTATATTTGCATATTGCATTCTACTTGTCACGAGATTACAATACTGCATTAGCAATATGAATAGTTAAGTTGTAACGTCAGTCTTCTCGCAGGCCATCCCCAATGTGAACGGCATTGTGAAGTATGAAGTGTCGCGTGCAGTGGACCATGACGGCGGACGGTCTCTCAACAGCCCTGGCAGTTGGGGCAATGTCGATGACTTTAAGGTGAGTTCCTCAGCGTTGTTCTCTCGGTTAGGGTAGGATGCTGATTAGCCGTGCCACAAATCTACTAGTAGTGTGTATTGGCTATTTAAGCTTTATCACCAGTGTGCAGAAGCATTGTGCAAAGTGTATGTAATGAAAATGTAATGTACAATAACGTGCATTCGATATTAACAGAAGTAATTTTTCTAATTTCAACAAATCAAAACAAATTACTTACTAAAATAATTTAGCACAGTTTCATGGTACGATATTTATTATCGTCATATGTGTTAGCTGCTAAAAGTGGCCAAAGGAAATTTTTTCACCTTCAAGTTTCATTCATGATTCAGAGTGAACAAATCATGTTGGACATCCCGAGGGTGGACGGTGACTCGGTGCGTGTGTGGGTGAGGGCGACGGACGTGATGGACAACACGAAGACCGACTCCGTATTGGTGCACGTCGACTCGTCTCTTCCTGTCATTCAGGATATCCGACGTGGTGGAACGCCTTCAGCGGAGCCTGTCCATCCAACGTGAGTCAACAATTGAAATCAGTTAAAGATTTATTCAATAGATTATTCTTTACGATATAATCACTCTTAGAAAATATTATCTCTATGTAGCTATCATGTCTCGCGTTGTTCGACATTGGTAAAAAAAAAACTACGATATTACACTCTCATTGTAACATGTGTTTTGTGAAAGGATGCAGGCAAAACAGAATTGTAATTTCGCAGCATGTTCCTTTCTATAACTAATACGTCTAATGCTCTAACCGGGTTTATCATTATACACACAGTGGCAGTGTCAACACAGCATTGCAATGTTTATGTTTCAATATTATATTATTATTGCACGTTTGCTTATTGTAGTATAATTATAATTAATTGTATATTGTAAGGTACGAAGTCGACGCCTACGACTTTCAATCTGGCTTGAAGGAAATTAACTGGCAAATTCGCAATTCGCGGTACCACGAGATTGTCTACGACGGCGGGAAAATGTCCGCTCGTGTACACAAGGTGCGTCCATCTTACATCACACGCGATAGCTGTTGTTACAGAACAAGACTTAGAACAGGATATTTGCTCCAGATAAATAATAAATATTCAGTGGTGGTCAAAATACTATGTTGTGTTATTTCTTTGGCTCTCTCGTCTATTACTCCTTCTTCCTGATATTATTCCGAGATACAGTGTTCAATCGAGCATTTTTTCTGCCAGTTTCTCTTTGTTAAGTCGATATGTGTTTTAATTATCGTACCCTGGTTTAGATTATCTCTAATAGTTATTGTGGTTGTTTTTAAATCACTTCATAAATATCAATGTTAATTTCCGTTTATTTTACATTCACTATGTTTTTATAATTTCTTTTAAATATTTATCCTTAATGTCCAGATAGTACGATTATTCTTATGAAATATCATGGCTCTGGTACTGTGGATATATATATATATATATATATATATATATATATATATATATATATATATATATATATATATAGTTAGTTGTGAAAAGATTGCATTTTTCTTCATGGATTGGCTGCAATATGTGAACTATGTTTACTGCATAGATAAACTAGCAGTCGTATACACATGTTTCCAGCAAACATCTTCCGATTGCGTCGCACCCCGATGTTATTGCATTCTAAACAATAACGAATGCTATCTGCGGATCTTTGGAATCAAGTTAGACATGAACAAGCTCACCGAGTTACATAACCAGAAAACCGTCAATTACGACCTACCTGGTCATCACAGTAGTCAACAACGCGATGCTGACAGCGACAACGTTTCGCGCATACAAGGCAAGTGCTGACACAGAAATACATGTCAACCACGTTTATTGTCTCAATGTATTTTGCATATTTTGGCCAACAAGTAACATGACATTGTTTTGAAACAGAGGAATAAATAAACAAAGCAACAGTGGCAAAATTAAAGTGACAAAACTAATTAATTTCACTCACATTTTCGTTTTGTTTGCCATTGGCAGTCTTCATCGGGAATTGTGACGTCTGCGATAGCCCTTTCGATTCTATTCATTATAGGTGTCGTCTTTCTGATCCATTCTACCAAGGTGTGGCACCTTTCGTGTCTAATTTCATATTTGTAGCATAAATTTGCTTGTTGCCCTTTCCATCGGATTTGATCGTTTCCCTACTTGCACATTAGCGTTTTCCATCATTACAGAAAAGTGGTTTGTTTTTTCTAATGTTGTTGGTGCATATATATGTTCTGTTTTTAGTTTGTAGCGCATTGTTATGCAAAATCAAACAAGTACTGCTATTTTGGAGGTGATGGTATTTTCGGTCCCTAGTTTGTCCAACTTTCAACATATTGTTGTATCAGTACCAATAGCAATATATTGCTAACAGCATGGTTATACATGTTTTGCAAACATAATTCCGATGTACTAAATAAGATTGATGGTTGTAGAGTAACGCGCGTTTTCATTTAGGAACCCTTTGTTTAAACGTTTCCTGCGTTTTGTTCCAATGGTGTCTTTGTTTTAATAGCCTTAAATTATCATTTGCTTTCTTTTGTTCAATTAGTATACCACCGTACACGCTGCTGGAGTAATAGGAAACACCAAGGCGAGTCTTCCATTGGCTGTAATTGCGGGCGGATCGGCAGCCGGTGCCGCTGTCATAGCCAGCGTGACTGTCGTCGTGATCTGCTGTGTGATCATGAAATCAAGGACAAGGTAAATTATGCTATAAACAACACACTTATTAGAGTAGCTGTCCATTGGTAGTGCCACACAATTGTATCAATCGTTATCGTGTGGACACCCACCTGTGGTACTTACAAATAGCAGATTCCGCAGAAACGTGGCTGCATGCTTCCCACTGAGCTAGGGTGGTATTTCGATACAATTACCTTAATATCAGTTTAGTAGATCAAAGCGATGTCCTCCAATTTAACCTGTATTTCAGGCACTTTTATATAGTTCCAGTTATAGTTGTTCCAATTTGCAACGTGCTGCTATAACCGTCTGAGTCATTGTTGCTGTGACGGTGACTTGACTGTGATTGATAGATGTAGCGGTTTTAGAAAGAAAACCTCGAGATCTTTTATTTGTTTAAGAAACGAAATCAAATATAATATTATGTTTACGTAGAAAACGTTATCTGAAAACCCTTTACTTACGAATTACTTTCATACCGATATACATTTTAGAAGCTCGATGTACACATACTGGAGATTCCTATTGTACACAGAATATTGTATTGTACTGTTTACCCTATTTTTTAATCACTTATTCAATTTTATTTCTTGACCTATTTATTTATTGTTATTACCCACGTATTTATAATTTTACTTGTACCCCATAATTGCTTTATTGTTTTTACGTATTGTACCTTTTTATTTTTAAATTGTATTGTATTTTATGTATACATATGGACTATTTATTTGAAATAAACATACACATGTATGTGTGTATATATATGAATATACATATATAAATATATATATATATATATATATATATATATACATATATATATAATATATTGTGTATGTGTGTGTGTGTTTGTGTGTGGGGGTGTGGGTGTGTGTATATGTACGTGTGTTACTAGTCTAAGGTATGTATGTATATATGCATACTCATACATGCAGCAAAACACAAGCATTTGGAATTAATTCATTCTGAAAAGGGTGTTTTTGCGAATTGTTCCACAGGGAGACCCATGGTGCTGCCAGAACAACAGACAGTCATGATGAAGTAACCATGAATGAATTGAACAATGAAAGCGACGCTGACACACCGCGCTACGCAAGCCTAGAGGTCAATAATTCGGTGTACAACAAACAAGTCGATGATGGGGAAGCCAGTTAGAAAACCCGTAAAGTTGCAAGTTACGAAGTTGACCCACATCCGAATAATAAGAATGCAACGAGACACGTACCAAGCGAAAACACAAGGCCAGATAGCCCGTTCTTGTTGTTGTTTCGTGACAGTAATAGTAATAAGATATTTTGTTTATGATACAATTTTACAACATATGCGTTCATCGACAAGATGTCAGTAAACATAGTAACTTGGGTTTGACTAAGATTAGAGAGTTAACTCTAACACTCTGACACTAATGCTTTCCACTTACAACACGTGTGTTAGCGTCTGCATACGATTTATTTACATTTGTGCATATTAATACACATATCGCTTGGTATAACTGAATGTAGTATATTATCAGAGGGAGGTAGTTGGAATATAAGATTACTGTATTAAAGTAGTGGTTGTGGACTCCTTGATTGTTGATTGCAAATACAAGTCGCTGATCAATACTGAAACTTATTTATTCACCATAGTTTTACACGTACGGCATATATAATCAAGTTATTCAATGGTATGAGGAAAAACAAATTTATCGTTAATTTTTAAACTTGACTGCAATTTCTAGTAAATAATCTTTACAATGCTCCCAATCTTAAAAATAATATCCAGTGTATAGCTTGAATTTATAATTGGAATGAATGTGTGTTTAATATATTTCTTGTCAATGTGGATTATTGTTATCATGTCATTGACAACAGTAGGGTGAATATGTATTTTACTACTACTACCGGACTTGTTCTCTTCCAATCTATGCGTCTGAAGTGTTGAACATATGATGTTTCCTCTGATATTTAACGAAAGATTTTTTGTTCTTCATTCTGTCATTATATATTGTTGCATATGAGTGAACATTCAAATGGTTTGAATGTGTTGTGTCTATAAACCATATCGCTAATTAATACTGCTTAATGTGCAATCAATTATAATTTGAGTTTTTATCGTTCAAAGTGACTACGACATTCTTTCGTTTTCTTGCGAGTAAATATTAGTTTCACGGAAAAATCTAGTAGGCAACGCAACTTTAGGGTTCGCTGGAGATGGTTGTTCTTACGTAGAAGAATGTTTAGGAATTAGGACCACCAAGAGTCGACACATAATTGGATTAAAGAAGATTGAATTCAAATCGAACTGCGACATCGATTAGAGGCACTAAAAGAACTAGTCGACTTCGACTCAACGAGCATAAACATCACATTATGATAGGTGATCCAGCAAAGTGGGAAAATCGAAACAAGCAAATATAGAATGCAGAAGTATTCCCGACCATCAAAAACAAAGCAAAAGAAAACACCAGGAAGTATAACCAAGCAATAACATCAGACCCAATTATGACATCAAAGAGCCTGAGTATAGGCCCACGAACGCAGATCGTTGACCAAGACAGGTTGAATACACATCTAGGTAAGCATGGTAGAGAATTCCGTGATCAAGTTTAGATCGTAGAACGAGTAGAGACGTACTACACTGAGTTATATGACAGTGAACCGGCCTGAAAGAGGTAAGCGAGACAACACGATGGGAGCTTTTGTTACATCGAGACTGGACTACGGGAACGCGCTACTAATTGGACTACCCGTGACCAGATTAATAAACTTCAGCGAATTCAAAACATGGCAGCCAGAGTAATCACGTTTACACCACGTCGTGATCATATAACGTCTGTTCTAAAAGACCTACACTGGCTGCCAGTTAAATGCCGCATCGAGTATAAAATACTTCTCCATGTCTACCGATGTCTGAATGGGATGGCTCCCCTGTATCTGGCAAACCTGCTAAAGAGACAGAGTCCAGGACGCACGCGTTCATCTGAACAACATTTGCTCGACATTCCGCGTACGAAGCTGGCCAGTTTTGGTGACCGGTCTTTTCGTGTGATGGGACCTCGCCTATGGAACGCATTGCCCATTGTTATCAAGTGCTGCGGAACTTTGTCGGCATTCAGAAAGGCACTAAAAACCCACATTTTCAAAGCATATGTGATGCGATCTAGGAAAACCCTTCACATGGTGCAAATTTTCATTTGTCTTATTGTTGGCCTATGTTATAGCTCAGTATTCCTGCTTTCC
>JAODUO010001650.1:2500-42500 GCA_025642075.2 Ridgeia piscesae | reverse complement strand
GTATTATTTAATATGTGAGATAATTATACATGTACTAGTATTATGTTAGAGATATCTTCATAGAGGTATAGTCGTAGTCGAAAACCTGCCGTTTACGTTGTAAACAAATCTGGGCTGTCAAGTTACGCGCTACACCCGGTGTTTACACTGCGCAGTTCGAACAAACGACCAGAAGGGAACATCGTGGGAGGGCTGTTTCGTCCCCAGTGGCGTTGTCGAAGGTATGCCAAGACAAACGTCGACGATAACTAATTCAACTGGCGCCATTGTTCAAAGACATGGCTTCTAGACACGCGATCGACAACACAGATATACACTTACAAATGCCAGTCATTCATTTGTGCTGATAACAGAGATATCCGTTTCAAGGAAACTGTCTTTCAACGTTCGGCTGATTTTATCTTGAAACGTTTATGACGTATGTTTGTGTGACTGTTTGAGCACGTCTGCGAGGGTGGGTCGATGAACGTACGTACGTGTGTATGTACGTGTGTGTGTGTGTGGGTGCGTGTGCGTGTGCGTGTGCGTGTGCGTGTGCTTGTCCGCGCGCGCGCGTGCATGAACGTACATGTGCGTGCTGCGTGTGCTTTGTCACTTTTGTCGCGTCTGCGTGCGTGCATGGCGTACAGTGTGCGTGCATGCTGTGCGTGCGTGGTCGTGTGCTGCGGTGCTGCGTGTGCGTGCGTGCGTGCGTGCGTGCGTGCGTGCGTGCGTGCGTGCGTGCGTGCGTGCGTGCGTGCGTGCGTGCGTGCGTGCGTGCGTGCGTGCGTGCGTGCGTGCGTGCGTGCGTGCGTGCGTGCGTGTGCGTGCGTGCCTATGCAGGGTCGTGCATAGAAGAATCAGAGGGTTCCTTGCCACCCGACCTTTTAGCGACCCTAGGTTCTGTACATATGAACGTTCGTGTGCGCGCGTTCGTTCCTGTTTGCGAGTGTGCCTGTGTGAGCGCATGTGCTATCGCTTAGTTGAAGTGGGATGAGTGCATTTACTGTAACATAATAAGTAACATTTATGGTTATATTTTTTATATATCGAATTATTCAAAAAGCGAATCTTTGATAATTTTACATGTTTGGTAATGTTTATACTGGTAAATAATTATTTCAGGTAATTCTAAGGCTTCATGTCAGTACAAATGTGTTTTATACACCCTTATAATCCTAAAAACATATCGAAAATAAGTAACTTAGTTTTCTAGATCTGCCTGTACTATCCATAACATATCTAGATATAATGGAACGATATTAGGACCATAATTTCAGATTATAAAATGACTGACATCTTACGATTTTTGCTGTCACTGCGGTAGATTATTGTCAAATAATAATACGGAAACTCCATAATTACAAAGACTACTGAAATACGAAATCTGCTCAAGTACAAAGTCTGCTAAAATGTAAAGTCTGGTCGAATACGAAATTAGCTCGAACACGAAATATGTTCAAATACGAAATCTGCTCCAACTTGATAAAGGAAAATACTGATGTGGCCCTTTCATTAAAAACTGTTAGGCCCAGCTAGGAAATTTCGCGAGATCGCGCGAAGTCGGACTGTTTGTTGTTGTTTGTGTGAAACAATACATCATGTGACATTAGGCAGAGACTCAGCGTGTGGCTATATATTTAAATTATAAGTAAAATAGTGCAAACGTATATGTATGTGAAACGTTGAAGTTATGTTCTGATGTTTGAGAGAAGTGGTGTTGACATAAGCATCAATGCATCTTGTTCGCCCAGACACTTTCACGTCAACTAGGCATAGAACTTTTTTTAAATAGTTACAATTGGATTTATAAATATATTAGTAAAACTAGTAGAGTCGTTTCTTTTAAAGCCTTCAGTTACATAAATCTGAAGACAAAGTTAAATTACCAAATGCCGTCTTTATGTCCCATGCTTTATCATATTACTTTTTCGAAAAGTGCATGGCTACGATAGAAAAAAAACCAGTGTTACTATCAAACATATACAAATGTGTTTCATGTTCACAGTCTCTGTAACAGCAACGCACGTTTGATATAGCTGTTTCTATATGCATCCTATGTACACCTGATACATCACTGCTGCCATATATCTATCCTATCCTTATTTGCTCAATCATGGGCGTCGATCGGTGGGGAACGAGGGGAGGCCCCTGCCACTTTTTTGTATGGGTGGCGCAGCATAGGAAATGTCCCTCACCTTATTAGTTTTTGCTGGATGCCAACAACTTTTAATAAAATACAATAAACTACACATACACGCATACATACACGCATACATACACGCATACATATACGCATACATACACGCATGCACGCATGCACGCATGCACGCATGCACGCATGCACGCATGCACATGCACGCATGCACGCATGCACGCATGCACGCATGCACGCATGCACGCATGCACGCATGCACGCATGCACGCACACATACATTCACGCACACATACACACACGCACCCACACATAGACACATATTCTCTCACACACATTCACACACACAAACACACGCACACACACACACACACACACACACACACACACACACACACACACACACACACACACACACACACACACACACACACACACACACACACACACACACACACACACACACACACACACACACACACACACACCACACACACCACACACACACACACACCACACACACACACACACACACACCACACACACACCACACCACACCACACACACACACACACACACACACACACACACACACACACACACACACACACACACACACACACACACACACACACACACACACACACACACACACACACACACACACACACACACACACACACACACACACACACACACACACACACACACACACACACACACACACATACACACCATACACACATACATATTATATATATATATATATATATCTATATATATATATATATAATATATATATATATATATAATATATATATATATATATATATAAGTATAGTATATATATATAAGGTTAAACGCCGCGTACAGTTATACATATAGCACCGCGTACGGGAGACCGCTGTTTTAAAGAGACCGGAGCCGGTCTCCTTAAAGATTTGATGTGTGATTGCATAACTAATGCATTTTATTTAATGATTATCCTTGTTAGTGGAGATAGTTTAGATATAAAGGAATTAACTGATGCAATTATTATAAACTTTATATTTTGATTGGTTTTGAGCACATTTATTGCAGACACCTGTATATTTTTACGTGCTTAAGGCGTCGCGTACGGGACCCCGGCAAAGAAGTGCTTATAGTTTAAATGTTTTGCTATATATTGATTGAGGGGTTAGCATTCCGTGCTCAGTGTACTAGACGCTTGTTTGATATATATTAATGTTTATTAATATATACACAAATTAATAAAACAAATATTTGACGGATCTCCTAGCCATACGTTGTACATTTGTTAAATGCGGCGCTGTCAATTTGTGTATCTGCATATATATATATATATATATATATATATATATATATATATATATATATATATATATATACGTTGTTATTGTTATCGTTGTATTGGGTTTATCAGGTCGGCGTTAAATATATACTACTGCAAATAAGTATAATTAATAACTAATTTCCGATTACACACCGGTCTCCCGTACGCGGCATCTAAGCATGTAGGTTTTAAGGATACCGATTTTTGTGTATATATGTTATTTATTACAATATCATAACAATATTGTAGTATGTGGTGTGTATTTGTATTACAGACAACGTTCCAATTAGACATAATTGGAAAATCAGTTACATAAAAATACATGTCCGTCTCCTGTAGGCGGTCGTATATGCACTGGTCTCCTATGCAGTATATAGTCATATATATATATATATATATATATATATATATATATATATATATATATATATATATATATATATATATATATATATATATATATATATATATATATATATATATATATATAATAAATCGGTCCCCCACTTTTAAAACCGGATCGACGCCTCATCACAGTAAATTACATTACTGGTTTTGAAACGGTCTGCATTATTTCTCTCTTGCTTAGCTGAGATATATATATATATGTTGCCCCTTACGAACTACACCAATTTGAAAATAGAAAATTCTGAAGCGTCTTACAAATTGTTATTATGTGTTTAAAGGCAACGGTCCATGTGTAGTTCACTGCGCGTGCACAAAAATTCAATATAATCTGGCGTCATAACTGATCGCCACGTGAAAGCCAGCTCATTGTGGTTCGCATAAACATATTGATAATATCAATAAAATATTGATATAATCGTCTTGTGGAGCAGATAACCCCCAAGATACACACAGGTAAAAAAAACCACAGATTTGCAAGAAAAATGCAGCAGAAAAAGTACTTGTGGGATATCATGTGTTGATATAGTACATTTCGATTGTTTAAGAAGCTTGCAAGGAATCCCTTAAACACAATTTGTTAAAGATATAAACAACAATTTGTTCAATGTTCTCATAAGTATCGTAGGGAGCGGTGATCGAGCTGTAGAGCGCCAGACTGTCAATTGAGGGGACGGTGGTTGAAACCCACCTGCCGCCGTTTTGAAACTTAAGCAATTTCGTTCACCATATATTTGCCTGTGGCTTTCGGAAGAGACACTAAAAGCCGGTGGTCCCTTCTATCTGGTGTGTATGCCAGGGGAAGTAAAATATCCCACACAGGGGATAAGTGTATAACCTATAGTGGACTCACTATTTCTAGAGAAACTCTGAAAACCAATGACAATAATGGTCAGCAAGTTGACGAGTGGTAACTTAATGGAAGAAGAAGAAGAGAAGAAGAACATGCAGGTACTGCGATCTCTAATATTTTTTGACTCGACCCCTTCTCGACTAAGCTTTCGCCTGCTAGCAATTCTTATTGTTGGCACGTTGTTTTGGTGTTTGATGTCAGCCATCAATTGCCGGGTCTGGCTACGTAAATAATAGCACAGGTCAGTCGTTAGTCTCGCTTAGCCGACTGTCTGTCGGCTGCGGAACTACGCCGAGAAGACAGTCTGGTGAATCTCCCGGCTTTTGAATATTTATCCGCGTGATCTATTCAATGCTGCCATCTCACGGACACTGATTAATCCTGCCGTAATTTATATTTTATAAATAACTGCTTTTGTGGTAATATAAGTTTAAGTTTGAATAGTTTTTATAATAGAGCATTATTTGATAAAAAGGTATCCTTATTTAATTTGTGCTGCCACCTCACGGATACTGGTTAATCCTGCCGTAATTCTTATTTTATAAACAACTCAAGTTCAATGTTGAATATTTTTCATAGGATATCATTATCTTGTGTTAGTATATCGTTATTTTTATTTTTATTTTATTTCATAGATGGCCTGAGATCCAATCAGCGTCTCTACCCTAATCTGGGTAAGGCCTAACAAACGCAGAGCCTTTCTTTCCCCAGGCGGTGTTGAGGGGCTTAACAGTGCTGCCACCTCACGGAGCCTGGGTAACCGAGGCTAGTCAGTCTTCAGATCGGACGAGCTGCATCATTCTGGTGGTAAAATGATCAAACAGTTTCGGCCCCTTGCGGCAATTTTGCCATATGACGTCAGCGATAGATTTTGGGGAAATCCCACCGCCATTACGAACCTGTGATTGGTTAATGTAAATATCGCGTGATTATTTACGGCAACCACGATTATGCATAACCCGCGGCACTGGCATAGAAGCACAGTTCGCTTTGTTGGCGCTGAAAGGGGCTAATAACAGATTATATCCTTTTCAGCGACAACCTTTCAGACTAAATAGACATCATACAACATCAATAGTCATACACACCTGTTTTTGTGGTGCTTTCTTGGCGTGTTTACAAAAACAGCGGATCGAGTGTTACCTGTGGGTCACGCATCGCTGCTCACCATTGTATACAAACACATACAGACCCAGTGTGTTTGTGTGTGTGAGAGTGTTTGCGTGTGTGTCACAGTTTGTAGGTGAGTATGCGTGTGTGCATTAATGCGTGTGTTATGTTTCGTAACTATTTTTGGAAGATTTTTTCTTTCAGTAGTAATTATATCTTAGTCATATAATATCACCATTTAGCATTATTTGCTTCACTGATCCGTTCTCTCCGAAGGCAAATGGCTTGTTGTTGACGCTGCTGAAAGGAGTGGCCCTTTTTAGGATCCTTCTTTAGGCATATGTTAGGCGGGCGTTAATGTGTTGCTCATATCATGTTAATGTGTTGCTCATGGCATATCATTTTAAAAGAAAATTGAGTGTGTACGTGCGTGATCCGGATGATGAACATTTTGCTAGTGGCGATAATTAATGGTTTAATAGCATTTGTATCAACTACGACATTGAATGTGAAATATGTGTGCACCATAGATGAGAGAAAAATCACTTTTGTTTTGATAGGGCTTGTGGGGGGAAGGTGCTACTAAACCTGTTGGTCCTGGTTTTGCGGTATTTGCTCGGAACGTTGTAGACTTTTACATATGCGTATATCGTGTATTTCACTATGGGGAATGTCATAGTCAGAAAGTCGTGCCTCTACCATTATTTAATATCTCCTGCCTCGCTAGAACTGTGTGTGGACGATTGTTTACCTGTCAATCTGTACTTGTCCGTCACGCCTGACTGCACACGTTTATTCACAAACACCTGTAGTTTGCAGAAACCTGAAACATGTGTTTAAGAGGGTATACTGACAGTCAATTGGTGGCATCTGGTGACAGTTAATTGTCCGTGTTTGTTGACGGCCACTTCAAGGAGCCTTCCAACGATGGGTGGCGTGGGTCCAAAGTACAGTCGTGAAAGGACAACAGACAACATACAATAGTGTGTTGACACAGACGTGTTAATGTTCCGGGGGCGATGGGCCCAGCACCAGAAACACTGTCGTCGACTACTGCCTTGAAGCGACATGGTCCGTTCGTGGTTTTAATTTTTATTGCAAAATCATGTTATACGGTATAAATTATACCTATTATAGCGTAAAGACAGTCAAAATATGTTTCATGTACCATCTAGGGGTTGAAAATAGACGCGGTAAGGGCACATAACTCTGTGTGGCTAAAAGCCCAGAAGGAAATGCATGATCACTCGATGCAGTATCACGTGAACACAAGTTGACGCCACTAACGCCACACCCAGCCAGGTGCATGGCTCCCAGTTGGTAATGGTCAAAGGGTCGGGATTCTTATAAACATTCGACGTTTAGCATTACGAAGTCAGTTCTGTTTCGATAAAACATTTATTGGGACGCTACAATATCAGGACGCTACAATAGTTATAACTTATACTGATTAACATGATTTTGCAATAAAAATAAAAAACCACGAACTGATCATGTCGCTTTAAAGCTGCATACGCACGCCGATTGTTTTGCTCCTCGCGTTTCATGCTAATTTCGTGAAAACGCAAACCTACCAAGTATCCCCTGTGACATAATGGTTCGATTTTACACATGCTTTAATTCGTTTTTGGTTAAAACGTAAAACGATTTAGGGCAGACCAGTTGATAGATAGTCTTTTTCATATTGAAGATTTCTACCGTACTGGTTTTATGTGGTAGACTATTTTCGCCTTAATCACGTTATAACGCGCAGTAACGAAGATGTCGCGAGATCGGCCTTGACCCCCACCATCCAGGACTTCTTGTTTACGTAGAAATTGGCGAATGCAATTGAGATTCATTCCAATTTGTTGGCTGTTTTAAATAACATTTCAATGCGTGGTCGCCCATGAAAATATGCCACCAAGAAGAAGAGCAACGACGGCAACCGTCCACAAAGGTGTACCTTGGAAAGATTTATGGATTGAAACGAAAGAAACGGCCGGAATGCAAAATTCGCGACCAGGACAAGTGACATTTTCACAGGTTAGTAAATCCTGTTTACTTCAACGAATAGCACATAGTTTAGTCATATGACAATGAAGATTATGTTGTGTTCACCAATATTATGTATGTATCCACTGCACATACAGTCTCCTATGCAAAGCAGCAATGCAAGATAAAGTGATGATTGAAATTAGCAAAATATATAACATTTATTACATTAGATACATCAGATGGATCACATAGTTATACCACACATACATCAATACATCTCCACAGTAAGTATGTCGGCCACAATGGTCTTGCTAAGAAGACCTACATTCTAACACATTGCCAATGACCGGTATTAACAGTTCTCTTTACACTATATTTATCATCGACACCATATCGGTGGGGGTCATTCCGCCACTAGGTCACCTGGAATTAAATGTGACCGACCCCCACCCACTAAATCTATCTACTCTGAAGCTTCCACCCACTGTGGAAGACAACACTGTCTCCTGTAAGTTTTGAACGTCCTTTATCATGCAATCCTGAACTATTTTCTAAATGCATCTGATGCCCATCGACTGGCTGATCTAATCTGAGCATCGGATTCACTACGTAACGCTGCCGATGTAGCCGGACCTATGCTGAAACTATGCCCTTTACAAACTCTCCTGCAAAGACCAGAAAACGCTAGTGGAGACCTGAACGAAGAATCACCTTCTCGACGCAACATTGGAGAGCCATCGATATATGCAAATAGTGTTGCCTGCACCGTTCCCTAGCTTGTAGAAATCCATTTAGCTAAGCACCCGGGGAAATGGAAGTGTCTGGTGCCCCTGCACCATTATTCTCTAATGACTGTGGGCCCTGCCTGCCACTGTGTTTAAAGTGTCTAAAAGAAACAGTGATCATTGCGTCATGCATAGTTACATCATTGAACTGTAGCCAGTTCTGAGTCATACCATTTGTTCGGGGCACCATTTCCCCATCTCTTCAATATGCCTTAAAAGCCAGTACCAGGACGTACGGATTGGAGCATCTCACGGATTGCAGCGACGGTGGCGTCAGTGGCAGCAACCTGTCGCTGGGCCACCCCTGTTGCCGCAGCTGTAGTGAACCGAGGCGAAGGGATGAGTGGCGATGCTGTCACCTCATCATCTAACATCCGCGGGGGACGGCCTTGAGCTGCCGATCGGGCCCTTTGCCTGGCCGACTGTCTCACCGGAGACATGCTGCAACAGCAGAACCCACACAATCTGAGTAAAAGGAATAAACACTGTAACATACCGCTGAACACAGTGTATTACTTTGATGCCCGTTGTACAAATATCAAGGTAAACTGACAAATGCATTCGATGTACACCTTAGGAACCAGACACGACTTAGTTGTACTTATGTATTCGATGTACAACATCGGTACAAACTCATACATAAAACCGTATTGAGTTAGATCGCTGGTACACCTTAAGAAAGACAAGACTGTTTAATTTATATATATATACCTCGGGTACAAACCCATACATAACCGTGTTGATTAGGGTCGCTGGTACACCGTAGGAACCAGACACGACTTCGTTTAATTTATGTATTCGATGTACATCTGCGGTACAATCCCATACATAAACTGGATTGATGTAGGTCGCTGGTACACCGTAGGAACCAGACACGACGTTGATTTATTTATATAGTTGATGTATCCCTCAGGTACAAACCCCATACATAAAACATTAATGATTTATGTCGCTGGGACACCTTACGAATCAGACACGACTGTGATTTATTTATGTATTTGATGCACACCTCATGTACAAACCCCATACATAAAGCATTATTGGTTTAGGTCGCTGGGACACCTTAGGAACCAGACACGACTTTGATTGATTTATGTATTTGATGCACACCTCAGGTACAAACCCCATACATAAAACATTGATTTCGGTCGCTGGGACACCTTAGGAACCAGACACGACTTTGATTTATTTATGTATTTGATGCACACATCAGATACAAACCCCATACATAAAACATTAATGATTTATGTCGCTGGGACACCTTAGAAATCAAACACGACTGTGATATATTTATGTATTTGAAGCACACCTCAGGTACAAACCCCATACATAAAACATTATCGATTTAGGTCGCTGGGACACCTTAGGAACCAGACACGACTTTGATTTATTTATGTATTTGATATGCACATCTCGGGTACAAACCAGACTTGTCAAGCTAGGGACACTACGTCACAGATACAATGTATTACATTGTTTTTTATTTACTGCTGGTTGCCTAACAACCTATAGTTGAACCGGCGACAGGTCTACTTACAGCAGCGGTGCACTTGCACGTCGCACAATCGGAGGGAAGAAGGTCGACAGTTAATATCTCCTACACCTACAGCTGACGCGGTGACTTGCCGTAGCGTAGTGTACCAACCACTTGCAATCCAACAACGTCGTCCACTGACGCGCTGTAACTGATGTTGACTGAGCCAGCTTCCATCGATGAGAACAGACAGCACCCGAATGCCAGGGCAGCAAGCTTCGGTAGATAGAGAAGCACCGTGTTGCACCCGCACTAGACATGGAGGATCAGTTATCTAACCAAACTAGATATTTAGGTATGTTAGTAGCGTATGTGGGAAAGAAACCAATGTTTTCTCGGTAGAGATACAACTTTTAATATGTCGCAATGACCTAGCGGGATGATCGTTTACCGGGAGACAGAAATTGTCACATTATTGAATGTATGTTTCTAGTTGACATCCTAACTACCAGTAGAGCGGGCACACTGCATAGGGCGCTGCGTTAAGCCCTGTTTGGCATAGTTTTAAAAAGATAGGATAACTTATAACCTTTTACCTTCCTCCGCTCCAGTTGCATTAGCCCACCGTTATATAAGATAGATAAGAAAACAATAACATTGCGCATGCCCTATGATGTGTAGATGACCTAGATAAGGAACACGAAGAACGTGCCCCAAGTGGCCTACATGCAGAACGTAATGATGATAATTGACCTTAACGTTGACCTTTGATATTTGACCTTCCACCCATCCTCCGTCCCGCGCCGATCCGCGCCACGCCGCGCCGCGCCGCGCCTCAAAATCGCATTCCGTTTCTCATAAAGCCTTTTCATTCAAGCAATGATAAAATCCTATTTCATTTAAGGCGTTGCTCCTCCAAACCCGCGCCAAAAGACCAATTTCCTCCCTTCCTCCGCAGCAGCCAATCAAAACCGTTCTTCATCCGTAACATCCAATTGAAACTCTTGCCAGGGTCGCCTCTTGACTATTTTTAAAAGTAGTTTTAAAAATAAGACACGTATTTTTGGGGTTTTAGCTGAAGACATATCCGTCAGATGGTTCCACTTATTCTTTGACGGCGTTTGTAGTTCAACACCTATCCGCTAGGGGGGCACCACTTACCACTAACACCATTTGACTCAATTTTTAAATAAGACGCACGAATTTGGACCGTAGTTGTTCGTGACCTGTCCGCAAGGGGACGCCATCGGTTCGTCAACTATCCACTATGGGCACCGTTTGACCCCTTGACCTTGTCATGTGACTTTTGATCTTGACCGTTGACCTTCCACCACTCTAGCCCGCTCCAAGTGCGCAGCGATAATCACCTATATACTACTGACGTGCGTTCGCTAAAAATATCACCAACCCGACGCGCATGCACATCCCCATATATCCACTCTGGCAATAAGGACGACTTCTGCGCTGATTGCCAGAACAGACTACTATCCGACAGTGAATTCCAGATGGCAAGTGGACATGGAAGTCTTCAGTACACTGATAATCCAACCGATATATCTATGTTTATTCTGCCCGTTTGAGTTATTTGTAGATGTTGGTTTTAAACATGCCACACTCCCCACACTCACAACGACCACTACACAACGGGGGCCGGTGAGTATTTCTTGTAATAATATTTATTTTGAAAATGTATATTCACCAACTTCATTATGCGTCTGTGTCAATCAGATTGTTTGTGTAGATGCCAAATGTACCTGTTTTGCGCAGCGCAGTCTATGTTACATCTGGCGGTAATTACAAGCGATATCCTTAAAGGGCAAAAAGGCAACGGTTTGGTGTTATGCACCTAAAAGAGTTTACACAAGCTAACCATTTGCATCAATCACATGTTTCGCATTAGTAGTTTCCTCAGAAACTGGTGTTAAAATGGGTAAATCTAGACAAAATCATCGACACCATGAACGGGCCCATCTTGGTCCATGCAACCAATCAAAAGCCAGCTTCTATCTGCACTTTGGAAAAGTATTAGGTCATATAGTCGTCTGATGGTTCAGCTGTCATAACAGAGAGCCAAGCGGTTCGCTAAAAGTGCCTTACGTCGGTTTACAACGAAATCGCGACAGCAATATGCCACACTGTTCCTCATACGCTTGTAGCAACAGTACAGTGAAAGACAGTATCAGTAAGCTGTCTTTTTGTTACCCTTTGAATCAACCAGAACTGAAACAGTCAGTAGTCCAGTTGAGTTGATTCGTCGGGACAGTCACAGACACAGTGACAGTGCGGATGCCAGACGACCGGGTTTGATTGACCCAACCATGAAAACGACCTCCACCACCCGTTACAATTAACCCCGGTCTCCGCTGTGTGATTGATCCCACGAGCGACAGCACTGCTTATCGCCATTGTTATGTTATTACATATTAGCGCTTGTATACTGATGTTAAACCGCTGTATATTTATCACTCCATAACCATAATAATAATATTTATTGACCCCAAGTAGGTATAGAATTTGTTGAAAGTACATCAATTTCGTTAGTACATTTATACCAGCATACATACACACATATTATATCATGTTCACATACTATTATAAGTCTATACGTTAAGGCTTACAATACATACAAATGTGTGTACTTATAGTAATTCTGATTGTACCAAAATAAAAACCCACAATCATATAACATTTACTAACTGGGGTCGGTAGCTCCTATTAAGACAATAATGTCGCTGTCATAGGAGCCACCATAATTTCATGGAATAAAGTAGTATGGTCCTTAGTATACAAGATGTCTAACTCAAATGTTTATAAGGAAGTGTTAGGTTTAAGTAAGAACGTGTGATGTGGTGTGGAAATGGGCTAATGAACATTAACATATACTGTATTTATTCATTTAGTTGACATATGTAACAATGTGATAGAGTACATATATCACTGTAGTTATTTAGCAAACATGTTTTTATATAAATCATAAAGCCATGCAAGCTGTGAGTGTATATTTTGTTTTTAATTGCATCAGGAGTCTCATTTATAGTATTTGGGAGGCTGTGTCTGAGACATTTCATTGCAAATTCATGTTTAGCTCTAAAAGTATGTATATTATCTTTTGCGCGAGTATTATAATTGTGTATATTAATACTTGGTATAATTTGCCAGTTTAGTAAATACGAAGGTAATTGTTTATGAATATATTTAAAATAAAATTTTAATTCTTGTAACTTTAACATATCTTCTATTTTCAGTAGTTTAAGATTTTTGAAAAGTGGTTCTGTATGTGAATTATATGTATTTAAGGTTATTATTCGCATAAATTGTATGCACGCACGCAAGCACGCACGCAAGCTCCACGCAAACACACATACACACGCGCGCACACACGCGCGCGCGCGCACACGCACACACACACACACACACACACACACACACACACACACACACACACACACACACACACACACACACACACACACACACACACACACACACACACACACACACACACACGCCATTGCTAGCTCACTTCAAAGTCGGCGCGTGCCATAAATCATTGAAACGAAAACCGACACTGGTAACTGCTGGTGGCTACAGGCTGGTATTATTCGCCGTATTATTGACGCCGTCACTGCTGTCAGTCGGCGCTTGTTGGGAAGACTAGATCAGTTGGCGACACGCGCTGCCATCTCGGATGAATAATGGCTGTCAAAAGAGATCACATTATACAGAGTAAATTACTTGTAACTAATGTCTGCTAAAACATATGATGATGTTGTTGCAGTAGAATAATCACGAATACATAAAGTATGTTATCGATGCAATATATAATATTTTACCATAACGACCGACCGACCGACCGACCGACCGACCGACCGACCGACCGACCGACCGACCGACCGACCGACCGACCGACCGACCGACCGACCGACCGACCGACCGACCGACCGACCGACCGACCGACCGACCGACCGACCGACCGACCGACCGACCGACCGACCGACCGACCGACCGACCGACCGACCGACCGACCGACCGACCGACCGACCGACCGACCGACCGACCGACCGACCGACCGACCGACCGACCGACCGACCGACCGACCGACCGACCGACCGACCGACCGACCGACCGACCGACCGACCGACCGACCGACCGACCGACCGACCGACCGACCGATTGACCAATGGTCTGAAGAGATATCACCTATAATGTTTCATGAACGTATGCATCTAATTTTGACCTTAAAGTGAAAATGAAACATCATAAATGGGTTCTGCATTCCGAAATACCCCTAAAAAGAGTTATAACACATAATTCTAAGGCAAATCGTTGTGAAGTTTTTTTTAAATATCTGACCAATGGTCATCTTGGATTTATGCAAATTATAATAATAATAAAGCTTTATTTGCCATTTTTAACATGCATGTACATTTCATGTTAAATAGGAATGTGTTCTGGCGTTAAGTCACATAGTGCCTATAACATTTATATAAAATAAAATAAAATAAAATATATAATAATTTATATATAAAATGTTCTTCTAAATTTGATAAATATTTTTTTAATTTTGATTTAATAAATAAAAAGCATTATATATATATATATATATATATATATATATATATATACATTAGAAATTATACTTCAACATCAATGAATGCTGACACGTTGTCAGTCCGATCAACAGACTATGTGTTGATGGACTTTCACCCATAATATTTGAAAGCTGGTTGTTCATACTATCGAGTGCCAAATGTAAGTTTAAATGGAAAATCACAGTAGACAGCTTTGAAACATCACGGACATTTGGCATGGAAAAAAGTCGGTACAGAAAAACAAATATCGGTGGGCGATCTATGCCAATTCAAGCTCAGACTAGACTTGCTAGTACTTGCTATACTTTTTGCATCTAAAATGTTTGCAATGTGTCAACATCATATGTTGAACGCATCAAAGTCTTCGAGGTTAATTGCGACTGCTGGTGTTATCAGGGTGAAACAGAATGTGTATGTTTCTGAAATACGAGGTAATACGATCATTAGATGTAGTACCAGCTACAGTAGAATACATTGCAGCAGCGCCCAAGCCCAGATATAGAAATAGCCCATAAATATAATATTTTGAAAACCTAAATTTTCATCTGTCCAGAAAACGGTGCATGGAATGCAGAATTAGTTCTTAGAAATGATACTGCAACATCAATAACAGCCGACTCATAGCCAACCCAGTCAACAAACTGTCTATCGATGGGCTTTTACCAACGATAGTCGAAAGTCGATTGTCCCTACTGTCGAGGGCCGACTGTATGTTTATATACTAAAAGCTGCATGATAAATCACATGGTTCGCGAGTTCGGTCTGAGGTTACATTTACCGCACATTGTGGCATTGCTGCCGCCTCGTGACCATAATGTATAAATATGGTTGCCACCTTCAACATGGACAAGTAAGTACCTGTACATGTTATACTTCAGTCATAGTGTAAAGTGTTGACGTCTACGTTGACTCAGACAAAACCTACCCATACGTAGTTTAAAGTGGTTCAAAGTTGTGGAGTAATTCGTCAGAGCCTTCTTTCCCTCCAGACATAATACGTATTGTCACTTTTGCAGCTCTCATCAGGTGCTTGTCCTACAATTGCTGTCAGTGTCCAGTGTATAGAGATCTCACTCAGTGTAAAGATATCTCACTCAGTGTAAAGATATCTCACTCCTGTTCTGACACTGCACCTGTGTCCATTGTCGCACACGCTTCTGAAAAGACCCCCTCCGTGTGTGTCCTATGGAGGTAGAGATGCTGGTGATGAAGGGATTCATCAACACCTTGTATCACTGGAGATATCACGTCCAAGAAATACCGTTGTCCACTTGGTCACTGTGTTGTGTCATTATCCACCCACTGGTCGTCGTTTGTCAACGGCTCCAGAGTGCTATTTGCTGTGGTGCCTTCGTCTACCGTCGTATCTATATGTTCATGAATGTTCAGTTTGCGGAGGAGGTTGAGTTTATCAGTTACTTTCTGAAAGTCATTGAATTGAGCCTACGTCTACGTCTACGTCTACGTCATCAACCAGCACAGTCCAGCAGTCTTGATTCTGACGCTGAGAGTTTAAATACCTGGCACAGGTATGAAGGTGCGAGTAAATACATCTAGGAGCTGCAGACTATATACCCAGGTCTCAATGCCGACGTTTCCAAAGGTTATGGAGCTTTGATCACTGACCTAGGGAAATACGGAACAAATCGCGTCCCTTATTGACTCACTAAGACTGAATACACGAGACGACTCCATATTATAAGGAATGTGTGGCCACCCTAGGAATGACCCAGCAACAGTCTATCACTACAGTATACTGACATTACTTTTGGGGAGGGGGCGATAAGACGCCGGGTGGTAAACGTATAATGGGGTTATACTGGCAAATTGTAAATATGTACTGTGACCTACAACAGGATTTATTTAATTTGTCTGACAATGTTGAAATAAACTAAGATGGTGGCTTTGTTGTTGAAGTATGGAGCAGCCATAACAAAGCCGCCATCTTAGTTCTATCTTTGTCCCACCGCCTGTAAATATACCTTATTCTACGTATTATTTCTTCATACCAACACATGAGTTACATTACACCACTGTTCAACAACATGAGATGTGTAAATGTTGCATGAAGCAGATAGGTATGGTTTAAGTTCATTACATTCCTCGCGGGGATTACAGAGGCCTTTGCGCATGACCAGAAATAGACGTTCGCTGTTTAAGGAAACAGTCCGCTCCATTCTAAAAATGTTAATTACACTTTGGACAGCTTGCTGGATTCAGTTACAAATATGTCTACCCTTGCCAAACACAACTGCACATGTTCTAATTAACCCTGAAATCCGCAGTTAGATTAATATTTAACCTGATCAACTCTGAAATTCTGTGTATATATATATATATATATATATATATATATATATATATATATATATATATATAATCAAATTCAGACTAGAATGTTATACATCTGGACATGCGCAATAATGATTAGTGCAGCAGTGTTTTGTAAGGTTCCTTTGGTAGTTTATGCTACAACGCCACTCTGACATATTGGCCAATCAGCAGATTTACGTGATATTCCTCTGGGGCAGTTTCACTCTCTTCTGTCACATGTGTCGACCTAGAAGTCACCTACAGCTCACCACTGGCATCTCTCTGCCAGCTCTAAATAGATGAACTCTCACACTCACTCTTAACACGCGCGCGTACTGTATATGCAGACAATAGCAGTGGCGCAGTGGCTCACTGGCTAGAGCTTCGGACTCTCGACTAAGAGAATCCGGATGGAATCCTGTGCTGGTGTGTGTCAAACCTTGGGCAACTAGTTACAGCATCCCTGGACGCTTCCTGGAGATGTCAAGACGGTGTTTGATTGAACAGGTCTGTCTGGTAGTAAATTGCAAAGCACCCTGAGCAAACCTGAGTATCTATGAGCGATGAATAAGAACTTGCGCTTGAGCTACTTGATAGATTGTGACTAAAATGGAAAACAATGATGTACCAATTAATGTATTTCTCGCCCATTCAAAGGCATTTCACACTATTGACTATAACATTTTACAAAATAAATTAGCATACTATGGCCTAAGTGGTTCAGCCTTGCAGTTGTTCAAAAGTTACTTACAAAACAGAAAACAATATATTGAAATTGAACAAGTAAATTCAGACAGTTTACCTATAACAATCGGTGTCCCACAAGGTTCTGTCCTAGGACCACTGTTTTGTATCATTTGTGTAAATGATTTTTGAAGAACTTTTTAAAATTAATGAATAGCTATAATAATAAGTTATTATTAAATAAAAGCAAAACTAAATACATTGTTTTTCATATGCCTAATAAACGTATGCAAGCTCTTACATTTAAAATAGATGATGTACTTATTGAAAGAGTAGATGAATTTAACGTTCTAGGATTGACTTTAGACACTAATTTAAATTGGAGAAAACATAAGGAGACAATAGCAAATAAGTGTTCAAAACAATTGGCATACTAAACAGATTAAAACATGTATTATCACTAGACATAAAAACGTTATTATATAACACCCTCATATTATCACATATAAATTATTGTATTATGGTTTGGGGATATCAAAGAAATAGAATTACAAGCATAAAAAATAATTATACCAAGTACTAATATACACAATTATAATACTCGTGTAAAGATAATAACTGTTTGAACTAAGCATGAATTTGCAATGAAATGCCTTCCACATACAATAAAAATAATCACACTCCTGATATAATTAAAAACAAAATATACACTCACAGTTTGCATGGATTTATATGTTATATAAAATAAATTTTTTTTAAATAACTACAGTGATATATGTACTTTATCAAACTGATATGCATGTCAATTGAATCAATAAATACAATATAATGTTTATGTTCGTTACGTTTAGCACACGTCCACGTCACCACACACTTTCTCACTTCAAACAAACACTTCCAAATAAACTTGAGATAGACACCTTTTATAAAGGACCATATTACGTTTCACCATGAAGTTATGGTGGCTCCTATGGCAGCGGCATTATTGTCGACCCTAGTTTGTAAAAGTTATATATGATTGTGGTTTTTTTTGGCACAACATTAATTACTATAAGTACACACGTTTGTATGTATTGTTGGATGAGCAATTCGGCTATATATATATATATATATATATATATATATATATATATATATATATATATATATATATATATATATTATATATTATATATATTATATGTATATACACCTATATAATGTATATATTTATATTTTTTTCAAGAATGAAATACTCAACACCACATCTTGGGAATGGACCAATCAACTACTATTATAAAACGAAATAAAGAAGAGTAAATGGAGGTGGCTAGGGCATACGGTGAGGAATCCTCCAGAAACTATCACCCGTCAAGCCAGCACATGGAAACACCAGGGAAAAGGCGAAGAAGGCCTCCTGGAAAGGAGGTGCTGTAAAAGAAACAAACGAAATGGAATAGACCAGGAGAGATACAAAAGATGGCCACAAACAAACACCTCGAACAGAAGAAACAAACACGGCAAAAAGAATTGTTACATGTGACTGGTCAGTCTCTTGACTGGAGTGACACCACGAGTGTCATCCTTGTGAAGACACTATTTTGTACAATATATACGTCCGTCCGTTTTCTACATCACTTTCTACAACAATTTATTTTAATTGATTTGCAAGAACGGGGTGTCAATCACACATACCAAACCTTACTCCATCGTCATTCACTCTCAGAACTGGCAGCAGACGATTGAACTTGTGACGTCAATTGTCTGCCGCCAGTTCTGACGTCACATGTTCACTTCCACGAGAATATTGTTGTCAAATAGTATGGCATAAATAGTACTACAAAAAGTTGCGACGCCATTGATAACGGATTCACAAACTCAGATTATGTGCCGTGAAGTTGTTTTTATAGTTAACGTTTTTAAACAACTTTTGACGACGGAAAGCGCCGCCGACGGTAATCCCACACATAATTACGGAGGGAATTCCGTGACGCTGTAGGTCTATTATGACATCACATCGAATCCGCGAATAATTGTTAAAGAAATGCGATGCGTGTAACGCTTTCATAGATTGATTTTTAGTGGGTTTCTGTAATTTAAAGGTAAGTTTCTTCTTAGTATTATTAGTATCCACACTGCACGCACGGTTTCAGCTCTCATGAACGCTTTATCTATGTCTTTCAATCTATGTCTATTTCATTGTCGAAAACCATTGACATTACGCCACTATTTTGTTTTAATATCTATACAATAATATAATGTAAATAACACATTGCTGTCACGATTATTTGTTTCAGAACTGTGTGTTCTTCTGTCACACAGACACAAATGCCAGCATGGTCAGATGGCGGCCACTACCCGTTTTGGGATTGTTTTTATTATCTGCCCAATTCTCATCTGCTCCCAAAGGTATGGCTGATAAATGTTAATCACACCTCTTTTCCAGTGTCACGAGCATCGTAAATATGCAGGCACAGGCACAGGCACAGGCACAGGCACAGGCACAGGCACAGGCACAGGCACAGGCACAGGCACAGGCACAGGCACAGGCACAGGCACAGGCACAGGCACAGGCACAGGCACAGGCACAGGCACAGGCACAGGCACAGGCACAGGCACAGGCACAGGCACAGGCACAGGCACAGGCACAGACACATGGAGACATGGAGACACGGAGACACGGAAACAGGGAGGCAGAGAGACAGAGAGACAGGAGACAGGGAGACAGGAGACAGGGAGACAGAGACAGAGAGACAGAGAGACAGAGAGACAGTGAGACAGACAGAGAGACAGAGAGACAGAGAGACAGAGAGACAGAAAGAGAGACAGAGAGACAGAGAGACAGAGAGACAGAGAGACAGAGAGACAGAGAGACAGAGAGACAGAGAGACAGAGAGACAGAGAGACAGAGAACAGAGAAGAGAGAAGAAAAGAGAGACATACATACATACATACATACATACATACATACATACATACATAAAACATACATACATACATACATACATACATACATACATACATACATACATACATACATACATACATACATACATACATACATACATACATACATACATACATACATACATACATACATACATACATACATACATACATACATAATATAATTGCACTTCAAAGAATTAAATCGAACTAACCATTTGTAACGTCAATCAACATTTTATATACATAATCTAATTACATTTTATATACATAATATAATTGCACGTCAAATAATTAAATCGAACTAGCCATTTGTAACGTCAATCAATTTTTTTCACATAATTTATCGATGCGTTGTCCCACCATTCTTATAAAATGTTCGATATAATGGAGGCATAAATCAATGTGTTGTGTTCCGTACTCCAATTACAAGGGCCTTCATATATTGCGTTTTCGACGGCATAACTGACGTAGCTTTGAGTTTGTGTAACGACCTGAACCCTGTCACCACATTGCTAAAATGTACTAGTTTTATTACGTGATGACTAGTATGCTAATTAAGCATGTGTTGGTTTACTTAAGGGTGCTAATAGGGATTGTTAATAATAAACTAATAATAATAATAAAACACGACATTCATATAGCGCCATAATCACACAGTATTCTATGGCGGTTTGCAGTTCAATGTTAATAACTACGGGTAAATTAGGACATTAAAATATTCAGTTAAATAATTTAAAAGCAAACAACAAATAGTCGTAAATTAAATTAAACAGTTAAAATACAATTATATATAAAAACCTAAAACGGCATGGACCCCCCTACAGATTGTCAATGTGGAGTAATCATACCAACATTATTCAAAGAATTAGTATTGCCATATTCTACTTAAAATGCATTGAACACATTAAACGGACTTATTTGGATTTATGTTCGTGATTATCCTAATTCGGCGGCCGTCTAACTGAGTAAAGTAGAAACCCGTGAAAAACTTTCTAAGAAAATTGCGCTGCCTGTACAAATTAATTGCTTTACCTTCAACACAGGTTTCTAATAAAATACTGATAAAATATTCTTAGTTGCACTTTTATATGCATAGACCCAACCAAATGTCATTTGGTTGCTTATAATTTGATCTTTATATAGTGTCACCAACGATGTTTAACATAATATTAATATCATATGTAAGAGAATGGCAAACCAGATCAAATATGGTGATTATATAGCATGCATGTATATTAGATCCCCATTTCAGCCATTAGGACTGTTTAGTGAAGTTTACACTTTACGCCGTTGTAACCGGAATATAAGAGTTATAACTGATTGTACACAATCAACTACCTTTCCTGTATGTATGTCTATAGATAAGCCTTCGTTCCTAACAATGAGTGAATTGGTGCAACCTAGGGTGAAAGAACCAGCAAATAAATTTTTTGGCACAGACCTTAACATAATCTTATAATTGTAATTGTTTATCGACAGAATCGTAGATATAACAAGAACGTAATCGGCACATAAGATTATGTCACTCGATATAGGCACACATTTATTATTTTGTAAGATGATTACATTTGAACATTGTAAATAAATATGTATATCTAATAAAGGTATTATAATTATATGTTACTAATTTAACCGATCTTTTAATATTTTTGCCGTGTGATGTTGAAAACAAAATCGTAATTATATGTCTCGATTGTATGTGTTTTTGTCAGCCTTTCACAGAAGACATCGCTATGGTGGCAGCATTGGCGTAGGGACATGGGGATCCTTTGGCGAATGGCTCAGACCTTCAAAAGGTGACTACTTATCTAATAAAATTATCCAAAATGATATCTAAGCAGGCGAAACGTAACAGGGAAAAGCACAACTTACATTGTTAGGTGTCGTCTAGCCCGTTGAAGGGTCTCGGGTTAACATGGTATGTATGCTGCGGTTTAAACCCGGCATGAACTTCCGCAAGTGCTGGAAGAGGAAGGCGGTGGATGGGCCTGGTAATATTTTGGTGGTGTAATTGGGTAACAAGAGTCTTCATAGTTAAGAGAGCTGATAAGGGGACAATGTTACGACAGACCTGGTAAGAGTAGGACAAGAATGGAGAACAACAGCAAAAGACAGAATGAATAGGACAGAGGATATAGCTGATAGAGAACGGTGTGTGGAAAAAGTGAGGAAACACGCCTGACGATTTTATTTGTGTTTCTCGCTCTCAAAGTTATGTTTAAGAGTTTAAGACTAGACTGGTTATCACTACAATTTAATCATACTTACAAACAAGAAATGCCTATCAGCCGGAACTACCTACAACTATCACATGAATTTCAACTTGTCCGGTTTAAATTATGGAATAAATTACATTTTATCAATATATTTATTCCCATCCGTTCTGACTTGTTTCCTTTGTACATATGTCATCATATGTTTTATGATTGATGGAAATGGTGTATAAAAATGGTGAAAAGTAAGTTTGTCAACGAGTGAAAGTAAAATTGTCAATTAATTAATCTACCAATTAATATCCGTCTCTGTCTGTCTGTCTGTCTGTCTGTCTGTCTGTCTGTCTGTCTGTCTGTCTGTCTGTCTGTCTGTCTGTCTGTCTGTCTGTCTGTCTGTCTGTCTGTCTGTCTGTCTGTCTGTCTGTCTGTCTGTCTGTCTGTCTGTCTGTCTGTCTGTCTGTCTCTCTGTCTCTGTCTGTCTGTCTTCTGTCTGTCTTCTGTCTGTCTGTCTGTCTGTCTGTCTGTCTGTCCTGTCTGTCCTGTCTGTCTGTCTGTCTGTCTTCTGTCTTCTGTCTGTCTGTCTGTTTGTCTGTCTGTCTGTTTGTCTGTCTGTCTGTCTGTCTCGTTATGCTGCAATCCTCCCTGCTCCGTGTAACTGGAGGTCGGTGCGTGCTGGTTTGGGGACTGTGGTATGGGTGTTTTCTTGGTTATCTCTTTACTTTGTGTCTGGTTTCCTTGGTGCTTGTGTACTATCTATGTTTCCATGCCTGTTTCTTCTGTCTCTCTGTCTTCTGTTCTCTGTCTCTCTGGTCTACTTGTTTTTTTGCTCTTATGTCTCTGTCCTGTACAACTGTAACTCCATTACAATCTGATTCTTGCCAATCTAATACATTATGCTCTCTGCTCTATAGCAACCCACAGCTCATCTTTAATGATCTCTAGTGATCATGTATTTCTGTCTGTCTGTCTGTCTGTCTGTCTGTCTGTCTGTCTGTCTGTCTGTCTGTCTGTCTGTCCTCGATCTTCTGTTATTCCCAATTCTTACTCTTCAAACTTTGGCATCATGCCAGACTGCTATACACATCAGTTGTTTAATATCTGTTTTCATTCTGTAGTCGTTAATGCATGCAAATCACTCCCATGCAAAAATGCCGGAACCTGTTCAAACCTCGGCAACGAGTACAGGTGCACGTGCATAAAAGGATATATAGGGCGCAACTGTAAAGGTAAATGGCGTGTTCTTACTCTGGGTTAATCTCTATTCAAAAACTTTATTCCTGCGCATTACATCCACATAAAAAGGTAAACAAGACTATGAATAGTAACTATTCACATAAATAATGTTTAGCCAATGGCGACACAATGGTGATATATACATTGTATCACTATTTATAATATTCTCTAATATTGCGTTGCCCCATCTAGCTATACAAGTCATGACACTATAGAGTTGTATTATTGACATTTTAAATGTGGGTTAGCCTCCTGATACAAACATATAACTCGCACTACAATCTCGAGGTATTGACACCAAGCTAATATAATATATATATTTTCTATAATAACAATGATATATATATATATATATATATATATATATATATATATATATATATATATATATATATATATATACTTTTATTAGTCTTAAGCCAAACTAATTATTACATGTAGTTAGGTCATGCAATACGGTCATATATTATTTTTCTCAAAAACGTTGGACACAAAAGCAATAGGTTTGTAATGTCAAGCATCCTTATCCTTACACTTGTTTTACTGTGAATATGTCTTTGTTTTGCAAACAGTAATTTGTTTAATAGCATGATAACTGGTTATATAATAGTTCACCTCTGCACGAAAACACACGCAGTCATACACATAATGGACATACATTCACATACACACACACATACACAAATAAGCACAAACACACATCAATACCATATTTATACAAACAAGTAACTGAAAACAACGTGAGAGGGAGATCATTACTGACAACATGAAATAAATTAACACTTTAATGTTACACTATCCGAAATATACTCACAGTCCAGGCTTTTAAAGAATGCCAATGTCAGTACCGAGAATTGTTGTAATTGCCCATTTATAACACTTAATAGTAACTTATCCTGTTAACAGTAGCTATACCTATAAAAACTACAAAATAACCCAAAATGGTACGCTCGTTTGTTTTGTCAATAATGCGTTGTAATATGGTGTAAGTAAAATAATAATATGTGGTTATAATATAATATTCGTCAGCAGTAGAACACATGGGTGTTGTGACGTAGTCACAGTTCACTTGTGTGTACATTAGAGCCATCCAAACGAGAACGGAAGTGGACAGCCACTTTACACATACACTTGGGTAGATTGAAATATGTTTAAATAAAAACAAAATAGTTTGACAGAGAGGCCATTTCGGTGGTGAGTGCGTTCAAATATACTACTGTAATCTCTGTTTACATATGTTACAATCGAAATGTGCTGTTTCTTGTGAATTACGGGCACATTCAACGTGCCACCAACAATAACTGTTCACACCCCACCTAGTAGACAGGTTGGTGTGACTGTTATGTGTGTATACATTAAAATAAAAGCAATACCAGTAAGATGCATGGCAACTATATACATTTGTTCGACTATCTTGATGGGGGTAAGCTTTGTGCCACAGTCATCAGCTTGTCATACCTTTGACAGACACCACAATGACCAATCTGAATCAAAAGAACAACAGGTCAATGCAAATAATCGACATGGTCCTTTGCGCTATATTATGATTGTTGGTCAATCAAGCTTACTGATCATTACGGATTAAAATTGATCTCATGGTAGTGGAGATTATAAATTATGCCAGTGAAGATACACCTTGAAATAAAATAGGGCTAGTTTATGTATTATTAAAAACACTGTTTAATTTTATCCCGATATTCTGCTGTGCAGGCCGATTTCCAAAGTAGATGAGAGTCGGTGAGCTGCAATCACTCATTTACAATATTGACTGTCAATAGAAAATTTTAGAAAATATTACTACACTTTTATTAAAATGTAATAGACAAATATGAGATGCAAGATCATAAAACGTTTATTATCCTGTGAACAATCAGTATACATTTACCAGTCCTAATTATACCTGGACACATACGTGTACTTTGTGGACATCAAGCATCTGACAAATGTCACTGATACATTGAGAATATCTTATACACATATCAAAATGTATATTTGTGTAATTAAGTTGACAAAATACTTCCACGATCACTTCAACATGTTATTTCTATGTAACAAAAAATCTACACTTGCAGTGTGCATAATAATACGTCCTAGTATTAGGTATTCTAATGGAGCAACCCGTCTCAAAACTGTTGCCGACGCTTCTGTTGTAATAACAGCTTTATTTTCGAACATTAAAACAGCAATCGTGCAATTCTTTATAATACAGTAACATCCATAATAATACTGTTACTATCATCATCGTATAGAATCTGACATTTCTTACATCCATTTCTAATATTTATCATTTCTGATAAAAACATCCACATTAGCAATAATTGCGTTTCACAAACCAGACTGCCACGCCCGGTCTCTATCGTTCGCAGACATGTCATACTTTCTGTCGAATTCATTTAAAATTTGACCATAGTTTGCATTACAAATAGTGACGGATTTGTTATGAATACGTTAGCTACACAGCTTATTATCGGTCAAGAGTGACCCATAGTTTTATTAATGAATCTGAAGAACATTTGCTTTAAAATCGCCAATAAAGGCAAACTATCCGACAATACTGCTATCACATCACCGTGCTCCCACAACGTTCTCAGCGCTTTTTGCCATACAATGTATAATGACTATTATATACGACGTATATAATAGCCAATATTGACTCCTTACGACGTATCACCATTCAGATTCAGAATGCAAATATTGCCAACACTTGTACTCTGAAGATCCTATAGTGGGGCTCAATAATAAGAGCAACAATATTGTTTAAATAACTTGCCCTTTACATCCGTCTTAATATGACCAAAATCGGCCATGAACGTAATTATACCCACTCCAGAATAAACATCAAGTTTGTACGCTAGACGCTGAAGTTCGCTCAATGTCGCTGCGACCCACGTATATGCCCCGTGAGTTTGGACAATTATCTATTACAGTTGTGTACCTACACCCAGCTGTCAATGAGACTCGGGCGTCGACGACAACTGCCGACTGTGTGCATGCCCTCGAACTAATCTCACCTGAATCTCCTTGCTTTGTGTTGGGAGACGTCGATAACTGCAGCCTACGTTCAGTTCGTCCGACCTATCAGCAATACGTGTCGTCAGCTACTCGCGCCGGCAAAATACTGGACTGTTGTTATGGCAATGTCAAAGACGCCTACAGATCAATCAGCATGCAGACAATTGGATTATCGTATCACAATACAGTTGATCCCACTGTACAGGCAAAAACTAAAAATGGGGAAGTATCGGTTCGGGAGGTAACACAGTGGACGGCAGATGCAATGGCCGAGTTGTGTGGATGAGTCGAGTGAACGGACTGGGATGTGCTCTTCAGTCCTGGCGATAATCTCGATCAAACAGCGACTGTGATTTCGGATTACATTGCGTTCTATGAAGACATGATCATACCCAAGAAACCTATAAAAGAATCCCCAAATAGCAAACCATGGATTACGAGAAAATTGAGAAAGACTATTAACCAAACGAGATATGTGTATTTGAAGAAAGACAGTGAGGAGGGAAAGAGATTTCAGACTGAATTCAAACGTCAGATACGTAATGCAAAGGTAGAATACATGGACAGAATTGAACTGAAATTTAAGGGGGATAACATGAGTGATGACTGGAAGGGTCTTATGACTCTTGCTGGGCAAACACAAACCATAACAAACTGTTCTGTATGTAGTCTTTCTGAACAAACCGACCGGGCTGATACAATTGTAATGATTTTACTGTGTTTTTGACAGATTCGACTTTACTGCGAAATTGAACCATATTTTAGAGAGTATGTACACATATATTAAAGATGACACAGAAGTAGAGAAAATTACCCCAGAGGTTGTTCAGAGGAAGTTAAACAAGCTTAACATTAGGAAAGCTACATGTAACCTCAGTAGTAGAGTACTGAAGGTATGCAGCAACTTTGTGGTGTGTTTGCCAGGCTGTTCAATTTATCAGTCAGCTCAAATGTCATACCTGCCCTGTGGAAAATGTCGATTATTATTTGTCCGATGCCTAAAACGGCAAATCCTGTGGAACTTAGCGATTTGCGCCCAATTGCTCTTACCCCCATTATCATGAAATGCTTTGAGAGAATAATGTTGTACCGCTTACTTAAATAGATAAAAAGCAAACTTGACCATCTGCTGTTTACATACAAGAGGAACGTGGGAGTAGAATATGTCATTCTGTCACTTCTTCATGAGACATACACCCACCTAGACAAAGTTGGATACTTTGTTAGAATCCTGTTTATAGATTACTCATCAGCGTCTGACATAATTCAGCCTCATTTGCTAGCAGAAAAGCTCATTAGCCTGAATGTTGGCCCTAAATTGATTGTGTGGTTGACTGACCTATTTGTCAACATATCTCAGGTTGTTGGGTATCATAATGTATTGTCTCAGGTGAAAACAACATCCACCGGATTGGGAGAGTTCTGTCGCCTGTTTTGTTTACTATATATACTGATGATTTTAAGAGCAGTAGTTCCTTGTGCAGTCTGTACACGTACTCTGATGACTCTGCCTTAGCAGATTTCTTAAACTCAGACAGTCATTTTAATCAGCAGGTCAATGAAGTGACACGATGCTGTAAGGACAACTACTTAGACTTGAATGTTGACAAGACCAGGGAGATGGCAGTAGACCTCAGAAACACGGGGGGGGTGCGTGGGCTAATTATTCAGGGTGTGACTGTCGAAAGAGTTAATGAGTATAAATGTCTAGGCAGAGTTTTGGATAATAAACTCACCTTTGAATGCAACACCAAAACCATTGTAATGAAATGTCATTGAAGATTGCTCTGCATGTTCAGACTGAGATATTTTGGTGTGAGACCTGGGATTCTGCTTATGTTTTATTGTAGCTTCATTGAATCTGTTTTGACATCTTGTCTTGTCTGCTGGTTTGGTACTTTGAGTGTGAAGAACAGAGGCAAGTTTAACGGTATTGTTAATAGAGGAATTAACGTTGTGGGAGTGGACTAAATCAGCTAAAGAGCGAAGAGAAAGGGTTTAGAAATCATGAGAAACTTGTGTCACATCCTGTCTCAATATTACAATATGCTACCATCAGGCCGGAGACTGAGGGCCTTTAGGGCAACAAAAGCCAATGCATTGAGCAATTGTATCCCATGTCAATAAAATTCATCAATAAAACCTAAATACGAGTATCTCTAAATTTTAAGTTATCACGATTATCAATAAATCCTAGTTATATTTTAATATGTATTTTCATGATTTTGGTAGGTTTAACATTTAATTGAACAATATTTTATTTGTAATCAATATTTATTTATTATATTTATTTAACTAAAAAATTATATTTTAAATTAGTTACTGTTTTTATTATTTTGCACTGACCACAAGACAATGTTCTCTCTTTTGAGAAATTGTGTTTTCGGAAAAGAGTGATGCTATTTCTTCGTCACCCGATACTTGAAGACAGGGAGTTATTTCTGTCGTGGATGCGGCGTACGTCAGACTACAAGACCCTGTTTATACTTTAGCTTCAGTCATAGTAGTGGTTCGAATTAGATCTTCCTTCCTCGTAATATGTCTAACCTCCCTGTGATTCCGAGCTCTTGTTATACCCCTCATTTCTGTAATTTCACCCTGGAAGGGCTTCCCCTGCCCGCCACTGTCGATGCCAGAATAACGCTTCTTGTGTGACTATTCTGTGGACGTGTTTAACACATCATTGCATAACTTATTTAATTCGATCTCGTATTTTTACACATTACATTTTTACATAACAAAGCGTCTTTATCGTATTATAAGTTGGATAGTTTATCCTCAATATCACTATTATATTGGTTAATGGGTTCCATACTGGCTTTATGCCATGCTAGTTTTTGACCATAGTTCCTATCGACCATGTGCTCTATATTTACATCAAACCTAATGTTAAGCGGTGCATGGTAAGAAAACAACAAGTTATCTGTAATATAATTTTCAAGTTTATTCAGTCCTAAATTAACCGTGATTTAAAAATATCAGTTCTGGAGGTACAACTGGAGCCAGCAGCAACGACCTCTGCCAGTGATGGGTACTTCGCGTTATGATCTTTGGTTTAAATAGTGGCCCGTGTTATTTAGGGTCACTGTCCAAAGTGGACATCTTCAGATTGCTATTTGTGATATTGGTTGTAATACTATCAAGCGTGTCCATTAACACTTTTAATGTACCCTCCAGGTTTGGCGGTTTTTCGGCGAGTCTCAACTCATTTACTCCCTCCGGATGACTTTTTGGAATCAGATTCCACTCCCGTTCAACACACTGCACTTTGATTCCATTCTCGATCAGGCTTCCAAGCCCTTTCATAATGTCGTCACTCATAGCCACTCTGTCGGTTCTGTTGCACGATGTGTGGCTCGCTTGCATAGGTTCTAAAATGTTAGAATCGTCAAAGTGAGACCACAACACACACTTTGCGTCTCTCATCGTATCACTGGTAGAAAGTGCCGCCGTCACTTCTGCAATGCTGTCTCTGCTGGCACAGTCTCTGTGGTTTTGGCCCATTTGGCTTACATTAGTGGCTCATTGCCCAGAAGGATAACGTCATTGTAGTCACATATCTGTGCTTGTGTGAGGCCGTTCTTGCGTGTACATGCCCTGCAGAAGGTACTGCGGGTCTTTACCCTTCTTGTGTTGCACTGCACACACTTGGCATTGTTACTCGCCATAGCATGGTAGTGTTTACTTACGTGATCGAAGCAGTGGCGGGATATCACAACAAAGGTTTCACGAATTATCTTCCCACTTGTCGTTTCTACTGTGTGTAGGAGATAAAAACGTGTTGTCGATGGTGTCCAGGGGAGACAGCCCACGTGGTGGTTCACTTGCGACGTCGTAAAAAAGGTGCATTGCATGTATCACACATTCTGTAATTGTAGCGGTCGTCGTGAAACTCAAAAGTACCTGTTATTGTTGCCACCTGTCGATTTATTACGTATTGTAATACGTAAGCGCCTATAACTAGTTTCGCAGGGGGATACACAGAGAAGCCAAATACTAGAGGCATAGATAAAGATAGCAAAAAGACATCAGCAAAGAACAGCCTGGAAAGCCCTACGGAATTTGGTTATACATGTGTTTGTTTAAATGCAAGGAGCATATTAAACAAAAGAAATGACCTAAACATTATGGTAGAAGATTATTGACCCTCACATAATAGGTATAACTGAATCTTGGGCCACCCCCGATATATCAGATGTCGCATTAGGAATGACAGGATATGTAATGTTTAGGAAAGATAGATTAGGAAGAAGGGGAGGCGGAGTTATTTTATATATTAAAGAATCCATCCAGGCTTATGAAATAAAATTAGAAAAAGAAGCAGAATGTGAAGAAGTTGTCTGGTGTAACATAGTTACAGGAAACTCAACATTAACTGTTGGGTTAGTGTATCGGAGTCCAAACATAAGCATAGAAGAGAATGAAAAAATACATAACGCTATCAAAGAAGTGAGTAAACGGGACTGTATTATTATGGGGGATTTTAACCATGGGCATATACAGTGGACATCTCTACAGAGTACCGGGAGAGAGGATCAAGAGTTTTTAAATTTAGTACAAGATAGTTTCCTTTCTCAACATGTGTTAGAAGCAACCAGGGGCGAAAACGTGTTAGACATAGTATTGAGTTCACAGAAGGAATTTGTTGATAATGTCATATGTGAGCCACTGGGGTGTAGTGATCACAACCAGATACACTTTATCATCAAAGTAAAGGGAGAACGGAATAGAAAAATAAGGTACAGGAAATGTTTTCACAAAGGAAGATATAAGGACATGAGGGAATATTTAACAAAGATAGACTGGAATAGCACACTGAAGAATAAGACATCAACCGAATCCTGGAATATTTTAAAGAGTGAAATTGACTGCGTCGTTGACAAATTTGTCCCCTTGAAAAAACAGTGGAAACGGTCCAAAAAAGAAACACTTATCGAAGGAAGCCATTAGAAAAATCAAGTACAAGCAAATGATATGGAAGACATATAGACATACTGGAAGTGAAGAAGACTATAGCATTTATAAAGAAGCACTTAATCAAGCTACAGCTGAAATTAGAAATTCAAAAGAGAAGCTACGAACAAAAAATATATATAAATATTAATATAAAACATGACAGCAATAGTTTTTATGCGTATGTTCGAAGTAAACCGAAAGTTCAGGATAAGGTCGGTCCTCTAGAAGGTAGTGATGGAAACATAATAACAGAGGGATTCTTAATGGCAGAAAACCTAAATGAGTACTTTAGTTCGGTGTTTACCAGGAAAGATATTAGTATATTACCAGTACTTGAGACTAAGTTCGAAGGGAGAGTGACTATTTAGGACAACTAATTGTAACCCCAACAATGGTAGCTATGAAAATAAGAGATATGAAGGATAATAAATCACCTGGAGTGGATGGGATTCCTCCCAAATTACTATTCGAAATTGTAGAACAAATCAGCATACCGCTTGCAACAGTGTTTAATTTGTCATTAGAGGAGGGAATAGTTCCGTTAGAATGGAAAGAAGCAAACATTATACCATTATTTAAAAAAAGGTTCGAGAAATTAGTCAGAGAACTACAGACCAGTGAGTTTAACATCGGTGATTTGCAAACTATTAGAAAGACTAATTAAAGATCACCTGGTTGATATTCTTGTTGAAAATAAATTGATAAACCCATCTCAACATGGTTTTTTTAAAGCGAGGTCATGCTTAAGAAATATGTTATGTTTTTTGGAAGATGTCACAAAGTGGGTAGATGAGGGATCACCAGTAGATATAATCTACTTAGATTTTAAAAAGCCTTTGACAAAGTGCCACACCACAGACTACTACTTAAACTAAAGGCCCATGGCATAGGAAATGGAATGATCAACCGGATAGAAAAATGGCTTATTGATAAAAGACAAAGAGTAGTAGTTGATGGGGAGGTTTCAAACTGGAAATCGGTTTTGAGTGGAGTACCGCAGGGATCAGTACTGGGACCAATTTTATTCTTAATATATATATATATATATATATATATATATATATCAATGATTTGGATGATGACATAACAAGCAAGGTGTTGAAGTTTGCGGACGACACAAAAGTGTTTAGGAAAATTGAAAGTGATGCAGATAGACAGCATTTACAAGATGATCTTAATAAGTTTATAGAATGGTCTGAGAAGTGGCAAATGCTGTTAAATTTTGGAAAGTGTAAGTGCCTCCACACAGGACATGGGAATGAAGATGCACAATATACAATGGGTGGTACTGTACTAAATACTACCTTAAAGGAAAAGGACTTAGGGTTAACTATTAGTGCTGACATGAAGGTATCAGAGCAGTGTGGAATTGCAGCAGCGAAGGGAAACCAAATTCTTGGATTAATTAGGCGAAATATAGTGTACAAAGAAAAAGAACTAATAATACCGCTGTATAAAACAATAGTTAGGCCTCACTTAGAATATTGTATTCAAGCATAGAGGCCATATCGCAAGAAGGATATTGATATGCTAGAAAGAGTACAAAGGAGACCAACCAAAATGATACCAAAACTCAGGAATATTAGTTATGAAATGCGTCTAAAAGAATGTGGTTTAACAACACTAGAAACCAGAAGATTGAAAGGAGATCAGATTGAGGTGTTTAAAATATTAAATGGATATGAAAATATTGACAGAAATATTTTTTTCACAATCAAGGAAGAGAGAAGGACTAGAGGACATGGAGTTACATTAGCAAAGAAGCTGTGTAGACTATAGATATTAGAACATTTTCATTTTCACAAAGAACAGTAAACGAATGGAATAGATTATCAGCTGATTGTGTAGGTGCTAGTAGTGTTAATATATTGAAAAATAAAATCGACATATACCTAAGACGGGCGGGGTATACTTAGATAGATAGGTTGGACTCTCGATAAGCCAAATGGCTTCCTAGTCCACCTGCCATCTAGAGTTGAATCTCTAGATGGCAATCTTGTTAAATCTTGTTAAATAATATACTAATATTACTACTAATATTTTTTAACACCATCCAGTCTAGGGCTAATGCCCTGTTCAAGGGTGTGAACAACATAAACCTAAAACGTAAAGTGTCACAGAGATAGAGAGAGAGAGAGAGAGAGAGAGAGAGAGAGAGAGAGAGAGAGAGAGAGAGAGAGAGAAAGAGAGAGTTGCATAGCATTGTAACGAGGCTATAAAATAATAAATAAGTACATTACGAGTTGTAATGTACAAAATACAACAAATTAATTATAACTGCAAGTATGAGTGTTTAATATTCTGGCATTGTTAGCTTTAAAAAGATATGTCTTCAACCGTTTTCCAAACTGACCAATGTTCTCAACGGAACGCAGTTTGGATGGCAGCGACTTCCATAATGGAGGCCCAGCACAGGTAAACGCCCAGCGGCCATACCGTTCTAAGTGAATGCACGGCACGTCGAGTAGCAAACCACTGTGACTTCATTCGGGTACACGTAATATATACAACGTTGAAATTGTTAACGTATACACAAAATAAGTAGTGCTTACTAAAATGAGTGTAAGTAACAAGGATTTTCACACGCGTGTTTATTATTTTTATAGCATTGAATTTATATTACCAAGAACTTGAAGGAAACAAGTAAGTGTAGGATGGAAATACTGGCCTTGACTGCTGTTTTATTACTAACAATACAAAATACAAATGATACCTATAGTGACTATCCCACGGTTGCAACGTACCGACTAGACAATCAACTACAGGTTGGATTAAGTCCAAACCATGTTAAACATATAAACATAAAAATCAACTAAACGTGGGTGCCACCGGCCAGCATCTAGACATTCAACTACTGTGACTGAAATCTAGTAAAAACAGTTATTAGTAGCAGTATTGTATGCTGCTGTACAAAAACTAGAACAAAACAGTAGGGAATATGAATACAAAATTGTAACAGTAAATAATTATTATTGTATCGGAACAATTTATCAAAAACATAAAAATGTGTCTGTACCTATAGTCGTGATATTCAATGTACCCGGATTAATGGGATGGTGGGTGGGTTTTCGTTCCCAAAATAAAAATGCGTCACGTAAACAACAGCCGAAATCTGAGTCTGGTAAACCTTAGCGTCTATTGGATCTTTTTGAGTCACGTTGGATATTGACATTCTTACAATAGTGCTAAAACTACCCGCTGGGATTGACATTGGTGTCCTACACATTCGCTAGGCGTCAGCAATGCAATGAATACAAGTTAAGCAAAAAGCGACTACATATATAAAACCATAAATCCGTTTATAAAGTCTCATAAACGGTGTTGTGTGACTTTTCTATCACTATTATTTGTTTCAGAACTATGTGTTCTTCTATCAGACAGACACAAATACCCGCTTTGTCAGGTGGCTGCCACTTCCAGTTTTGAAATTGTTTTTATTGTCTGCCCAATTCTCATCTGCTCTCAGAGGTATGGCTGATAAATATATTGTTAATAATACCTCGTTCCGAAAGAACACAATCACCTTAAATGGTACCAACAGGCAATGTTTTACTATAATGCACGACAAAGGTTTAAATCAAAGTAACCATTTCTAACATCAATCACCATTTTCACATCGGTAGTTGGAGTGTAGTCCAATAGTGACAGATTCTAATAAAATGTTCGATATATTGGAGGCAGAAATCATTGACCGTTTCATCCAGAAATCGAGTTATATTTTGTGTGCAAGAGCGAATAGTATGATGTCATGACGTGAATGATGCGGATGCAAAATTTTACAAGTCACATGGACCCAGCAAAGCTTTCCTCGAACGTAAGCCAAAGCACATCTAATTAGCATATATTAATCACGTAGTAAAAATATCACCTTTTTTGACAAAAAGACAAAACTTCATCTGTCAATCAGTAAATTGACGACATCATCAGTTGATTCAGAATACACATATTGTCCTTAACGTCCTTAACATGTTTGTTAGCATATTTAACAAAACAAAGCCTACGGGACGTTTTAAACGCACAATTTTGTATGTATTTGTGTTATTTACTCTTACTCAGCATGGAATTTCATATATATATATATATATATATATATATATATATATATATATATATATATACATACATACATAAACTATCATTGCTGTGAAAACACAAATATATATATATATATATATATATATATATATATATATATATTTATATTTGTGTTTTGTGGCGTTATACTGTTTTATGTTTGTATATATATATATATATATATATATATATATATATATATATATATATATATATATATATGAAATCGTTATAGTGGAGTAAGAGTAAATATGTTAGTTTCAATACGCGATGACGATTGTGCTACTTTAACAGACATTGGTTTATATTCGGCAGCAAATCGAATGTGGTTTATCGAATGTGGTTTTAACATGTTTTTTTATTAAAGTAATTAAATGGGGTTTTAGATATTAATCAGCAGGCCAAAATCATTCTAAGAATGTTTATTGGCATATTCTACTAAAATGCACGGAATGTTTTTAACGGACTTATTTGGATCTTTGTCAGTGAATATCCTAATTGGACGAAAGTCTAAGAAAAATCGATACGCGTGACGACAACCTTTCTAAGCTAATTGCACTGTCCATGCAAATGAATTGCGTTACCTTCAAAAACAGATTGCTGATAAACTACTATAAAATATTCTTAGTCGCAGTTTTGTATGCGTAGACCCAGACATTTCTGTTTTTAATTTGATCTTTATGTAGCTATCACCTACGTATGCCAACGATAATGAACATAATACTAATTTTATATGCAGGAGACTGGCAACAACTAATGGTTGGTGACTGTAGAGCATGCATGTGTAGTAGATCCATTGGCTGTACTTAGCACTGCTTAGAGCGCAGTAGCACAGGGGTAGAGCGCCGGACTCTCGACTAAGAGGGTCCGGGTTCGAATCCTGTCCTGCGATGCTAAAATATTGGGCAAGTTTTTTTCACTCTACATTGCTCCAGTTCACTCAGCTGTATAAATGAGTACCTGGCTATAGACAGTGGTGGATATGTGTACGAGCAGCCTTCGCGCAGTAATTGTAGCATATGTCTGGATGCTTCCCAGAGAAGTTGAGATGGTGTCTGATTAAACAGGTCTGCCAGGGAAGTAAAGTGTAAAGCGCTTTGAACAACCTGAGGATTGGATACTGCGCTATATAAGAATTTACCATTATTTTGTTGCAGTTTATGTGTTATCCCGTCATTCAAACATCATTTCGACTACCCTAGGAAGCAATCAGCCACGCAATAAAATAAACCTCATAGGATACAATCAACTATCCCAGATAGCATGACTGCATCCAGGACGTCGTTCTTAACAATGGGTGGACTGGGACAATATAGAGGGAACAAACATGCACATGAAATTATTCAAATTATTGCTAATTTTCACAATTGGGAGGGACCATAACATAATGACTGAATGTAAATTGTTTGTCGACAGAATCGTAAATACGACAAGAATGTAGTCTACACATAACATTATGTCCCTAGATATAGGCAGACATTTGAAATTGTTTAAAATCATGATATATGTCCGTTGCATAATACATATGGATATCTAATAAATGTATTATGCGTATGTATGTATATATGTATGTATGTATGTATGTATGTATGTATGTATGTATGTATGTATGTATGTATGTATGTATGTATGTATGTATGTATGTATGTATGTATGTATGTATGTATGTATGTATGTATGTATGTATGTATGTATGTATGTATGTATGTATGTATGTATGTATGTATGTATGTATGTATGTATGTATGTATGTATGTATGTATGTATGTATGTATGTATGTATGTATGTATGTATGTATGTATGTATGTATGTATGTATGTATGTATGTATGTATGTATGTATGTATGTATTTATGTATGTATGTATATATGTATATATATATATATATATATATATATACATAAATATATATATATATATATATATATATATATATATACATACATAAACTATTTACAATATAAAACACAAATATATATATATATATATATATATATATATATATATACAGGTATGTATGTATGTATACAGCTGTATATGTATACACTATATATATATATATATATATACACCTATATATATATATATATATATATATATATATAGCTGTATACATACAGCTGTATATGTATATATATACATACCTGTATATATATATATATATATATATATATATATATATATATTTATATTTGTGTTGTTTTGTGTTACTGACGTAGTTTTATGTTTGTATATATATATATATATATATATATATATATATATATATATATGAAATCCGTTTCTGGAGTAAGAGTAAATATGTTAGTTTCAATACGCGATGACGATTGTGCTACTTTAACAGACGTTGGTTTATATTCGGCAGCAAATCGAATGTGGTTTATCGAATGTGGTTTTAACATGTTTTTTTATTAAAGTAATTAAATGGGGTTTTAGATATTAATCAGCAGGCCAAAATCATTCTAAGAATGTTTATTGGCATATTCTACTAAAATGCACGGAATGTTTTTAACGGACTTATTTGGATCTTTGTCAGTGAATATCCTAATTGGACGAAAGTCTAAGAAAAATCGATACGCGTGACGACAACCTTTCTAAGCTAATTGCACTGTCCATGCAAATGAATTGCGTTACCTTCAAAAACAGATTGCTGATAAACTACTATAAAATATTCTTAGTCGCAGTTTTGTATGCGTAGACCCAAACATTTATGTTTTTAATTTGATCTTTATGTAGCTATCACTTACGTATGCCAACGATGATGAACATAATACTAATTTTATATGCAGGAGACTGGCAACAACTAATGGTTGGTGACTGTAGAGCGTGCATGTGTAGTAGATCCATTGGCTGTACTTAGCACTGCTTAGAGCGCAGTAGCACAGGGGTAGAGCGTCGGACTCTCGACTAAGAGGGCCCGGGTTCGAATCCTGTCCTGCGGTGCTAAAACCTTGGGCAAGTGTTTTTCACTCTACATTGCTCCAGTTCACTCAGCTGTATAAATGAGTACCTGGCTATAGACAGTGGTGGATATGTGTACGAGCAGCCTTCGCGCAGTAATTGTAGCATATGTCTGGATGCTTCCCAGAGAAGTTGAGATGGTGTCTGATTAAACAGGTCTGCCAGGGAAGTAAAGTGTAAAGCGCTTTGAACAACCTGAGGATTGGATACTGCGCTATATAAGAATTTACCTTTATTTTGTTGCAGTTTGTGTGTTATCCCGTCATTCAAACATCATTTCGACTACCCTAGGAAGCAATCAGCCACGCAATAAAATAAACCTCATAAGACACAATCAACTATCCCAGATAGCATGACTGCATCCAGGGCGTCGTTCTTAACAATGGGTGGACTGGGACAATATAGAGGGAACAAACATGCACATGAAATTATTCAAATTATTGCTAATTTTCACAATTGGGAGGGACCATAACATAATGACTGAATGTAAATTGTTTGTCGACAGAATCGTAAATACGACAAGAATGTGGTCTACACATAACATTATGTCCCTAGATATAGGCAGACATTTGAAATTGTTTAAAATCATGATATATGTCCGTTGCATAATACATATGGATATCTAATAAATGTATTATGCGTATGTATGTATGTATGTATGTATGTATGTATGTATGTATGTATGTATGTATGTATGTATGTATGTATGTATGTATGTATGTATGTATGTATGTATGTATGTATGTATGTATGTATGTATGTATGTATGTATGTATGTATGTATGTATGTATGTATGTATGTATGTATGTACGTACGTACGTATGTATGTGTGTGTGTGTGTGTATGTATGTATGTATGTATGTATGTATGTATGTATGTATGTATGTATGTATGTATGTATGTATGTATGTATGTATGTATGTATGTATGTACGTACGTACGTATGTATGTGTGTGTGTGT
>JAODUO010001649.1:102500-121813 GCA_025642075.2 Ridgeia piscesae | reverse complement strand
AGTTCACGTTTCAGACGTGCTCAAGATATTTCTTCATATTGCGACATAATAATGATGATAATTTGTACTAAAAACAAATGAAAAAGCTAATCTTATTCACGTCGTGCCGATGGAGTTCTTGATAACCGCGAACCATGTAGGCATAGTGACGCCTGGCGCCACCTGGCGAACATACCCTGACTTATTGTCTCCCTTTGTGGCAACTTTTATTACACGTCTGTAATTTCTATGGCAATCTTCGTACATAATCTTCTTAAGGATCAATGTGCCGCACAAATGTTGATTATTCAACTCACTGACATATTAAATTCAATGTATGCCTTCGACATATAATACATTATATTATAGTATTTAAGACATTATTTAAAAACGAGTACTATGCTGCTGTGGTTTAGCTTATGTGTAACGGTTGTTTTTGTTTCCAGAAGACCACACAATGGCAGCCGTGGTAGATCTGGACGAGATGGTCAAGCTGCGGGCAATCACGGCTGACCAGATTGCCAACGGCTCGGCACAGGATCTCTCATACGAAGTCGACTGGAGTCGGGTGAAAATCGCGACAGAAATGCCAGATTACGAACACGAAAAGGCTAATCGAAAGATGCCCAACTCGTTGGTCCTCGTCATGTCGAAATTCGAGAACCCGAGTTCAGAAGAACAAGAACACTCGTTCTCTGTTCGGAACAAGGACACATCGTCAGGTTGGGTTAGTCTTCACCAGAGCCTCTCGCTGGACGGCAGGACGAATGATGGCATGGCTCTGCCCGGTGACGCTCTGAAGGCCACGCCTAGACTTAGCCAGAAGCGCTGTATGGTCAGCGCCGGTACAAAGACGTCGAACGTGAACTCGATTGTCGAGTTCTCAGCACCTTTCAGGTTCCGTACACATGTTCCCCGATTGGTTCTTCTAATGTTTCTTTCTTTGCATCATCCGTCGTTCGGTCGGTCGGTCGATTTTTATACAATAATGTTACAGCTTACATATTGTATGACATGCTGAGGCAAAATTATTTACAGAGAGAGAGGGAGAGGGAGAGGGAGAGGGAGAGGAGAGGAGAGGGAGAGGGAGAGGGAGAGGGAGAGATATGTGGTCCACCACCTAAGGTGCAGTTAATTGTTGTGGGAAATGCACTGACAATTAATTAGCCACGCTACGCATCGTTGTACTTGCAAACAACGAGCAAGTTATTTAATCGGACCCGTCTTAGTGATATGTCAATTACTATAGTACATTGAATACTGCCACAAATATGACATTATATATGCTAATCTATTACCCATGTGTGGGAGATATTGTCTACATAATAACTTGCTCTTTAACCTTTCAGTGTCGACACCATACATACATACGGCAAGGTCCACGTTAGGGTTTTCGACAAGAATGGGACTTTCGTGAGATCCGTTGCACCCTTGCAGATATCTGAGATAGTTCAGCAACATTACAACGCCAAACGTCTGATGCCGGACTTTGTGAAGGTCGAAGGTCGCAGCGCACGCATCACCGGCAAAGGTCAGTGCAAGTTCACGTACGCCACAGAACAACACATGACAATGTCCAGCAACTAGCGGCGGGCGAGCGAACCAACAACGAGCTAGCACGCCATCTGACGAATACAGCCTGAATCAAAATGGCGGACATGAACGTATCGTGTGGTATGAAAACAATTCAAATATTAAATGTAATTTTATTTTAGAACTTTCTTGCGTTGGCATTATACAGTAATCAATACATATCTGCCTAGAAGTGTCAGTCCAGTGTTGTAATTCTATCATTCTACATCACTCAGATTGTACGTTATAAAAATGTAGTGTCTGGAAGCTCAAATGAAACTCCTGTTGATGTGATTCTACATCACGTAGCACTTCCTTTTTAGTGCAAATACTTTGATCAAACATGCTATCAACACATAACACAATAATAGCTTGTATTTCAATGTCCACTTTTGGCTGTATGTACGCAACTTTAGCACTGATAAGTAGCGATGCAATAACATATGCGTGTACATTAGACCACCAATGAGCACGCGTAGAAGAAATGTTTTATTTCACATTACGCCAACCTAAAAGTCAATCATGCGTACAGTGTGTATAACACAAGCGTGTACCGGACAATTCATGTGCACAGTGTAATGATATCGTAGCCGTAAGCATGTAACTGTACAGTAAAATATAACTCAAAATAAAAACAAGTGTTTATAAAAGGTATACTATAATGAACAACCATTATGGGTTGAAAGTATACATACATGTTTAATGTCGTAACTGCAAGCTAATGAAAAGAGAGGACAAGGAACGACATATACATCAGTATAAAATAGAGTAAAAAAGTACATAGCTCTTTCATTTGAGGCTGTTATGGCTAATAACAACTGATTGTTTGAATAACAAGGATTACACGGCCGATATTTGCGGAAGTTTTTTATTCAGTGTTACGTGCATATTTTCTGGTTGTTTATTCAACTCGGTCAGCTTAGAGACTTCTTATCTTTGCATGCCAACAGCGGGACTAATACAAATGTATATAAAGTATAATTATAGTATAAAACATAGAGCAAGGAACTATTTATAACGTCAATACAAGGTCCACATCCATTATATGGTATAAATAAAACAAACAGTTTCTATAAAAGAACAGCTAGCAACATCAAGCGTAGTAATGTCCTTAGTCTTCCACGTATTATTATTATAATAAAATATGTTATATCATCGATGCACACATACACATGCATGTATGTACGCACACGCAAAACTTCTCGCATGTAACCACGCATGCAGCACGGCATGCACGCATTTAATAACATGTAAAATCTACGTACGCACGCACGCTCGCATACATACAAAATAACACACGTGCAGCCGTGCGTGTAAACAGCACAGGTGACCTATTTGTCATTTCGTTAACATCTCGAACAGTTTCCCACAAATCAGTGCAGAGCGTATAGGGGCCTGCTCACACTTCCACATCTCCCGACTTCACGAGAGATCTCGCGATATTATGTCAAGTCCACTAGGCACAAGTAACCGCTTTCAAACATAATATTTATATTCTCCGTTCTATGTGATTTCACGATGGTAATGATTTTTTTCCAAAATACGAAAAATATTTTTGCGAACAAGTCGGTGTCCGCCTACCAGACATGCTATTTAGTGGCGTCATTATTACGATTACATTTCACAACGTCCATTCACACCAGCTTGACAGGCAACAAGGAAGATGCGCCAATATACAACTCAGTGATTGCTCGTGGTTGTTCTTTTCACTGTTTATCGCTTACATTGAATTTGACTATAAATACAGATGATCGTAGTTTTATCCAGGACATTCTACATACACACACGCACACGCACACGCACGCACGCACGCACGCACACACGCACGCACGCACGCACACACACACACACACACACACACACACAGACACACATATACACACACACGCGCGCGCACACACAGATACAGATACACACACGCACATGCACATGCACACGCACACGCACACGCACACGCACGCACACACACACGCGCGCGCGCACGCACGCACACACGCACACACACACACTCTCACACATACACTCACAAACACACACACACAAACACACACACACACACACACACACACACACACACACACACACACACACACACACACACACACACACACACACACACACACACACAAACACACACATGCACACACACACACACACACACACACACACACACACACACACACACACACACACAAACCTACGAATATTCTTTATCCACCCAAAATGCAGGTCTTGTGAAAAATCCCTTCATGCAACAAGATCTCCAGCGCATGTGTAAAGGTCTGATTATGGCCGAGGTCTGATTTTCATGTCGACTTTCCTCAGTGAATGCCTCACGCCATCCGCCTGTTTCCAGTCGATGTTGTCGAGGACGTAAACTTTGCCTCGACCGTCGAAGTATCGTCCGTTCAGGTTGGCGTTGTGACACTTATCGTACCACCAGCCTCCGTGGAGAAGCTGCGCCGCGTCGAGTTGTGGCACCTTGTCGTTGTCGCGATCTGTTGCAGAGAACGCGTTGTCTCGGCAAGGTCTCAGAGAGTCGCCTAGATGGAGGGGGCAGATCATATTATTCTCACACGTGATCATGTTAAAGGGCAAAAAAAGGCAACGGTTTCGTATCATACACTTAATAGAGTTTATACAAACTAACAATTTCCACATATACTAAATTTTTTAACGTCAGCGGTTTACTCAGAATGTGACCTTAAAGTCAAAAAATCTAAAGAAATCCATGATGGCCTAGACACCACCATCTTAACCGGTGACGTATTCGTTTGGCTTGGCCTGGCCAATAAGCGCGCGGCATTCTAGGTCTCTGCTGAGGCCGGTCAGCTTCCTGCGACGTCAGTACGCTTGCCTACGGCACAACAACACCGAGTCTTCGTTTAGTTGGCGTGACATGTAGCAGCTGCTTAGACCTAAATCTGTGGTCAACAAGTAATTATGGTAGACATATATCACCAGTTGATGGAACAAGATCCAACAAAACGTCGCCGACTGTCGTCTTCTTAAACCCGGGGTAGGGCTGACAATATTTAGCCATGGATGGACTAAACCGTCGAAGCAACAACGCATATATCAAGCTGGTCGAGACATCAATGATCGGATCGCAAGAAGGTTAGTATGATGCACTATATTTTTACTGTGTATTTAATTGTGTTTTTGCAGACGTCAAGCACACGTCACGGCTGTTAAAAGTAATGTTGACCGCCGTAGACCGGCTATCGATTGATGATGGCTCGATCATCGATGCGATGCCCGATGCCGATGGCGATGTCCATCGATGACAGCTAATCTGTTTCTACTGTATCACGTCCACACGTGTAAAGACTAAGATATACTTGAACCAAGCTAGGATAATAGCACAATTTATATCATTGCACAATTTAGTACAATGCAGAATAAATAATTTTATTTTTGAGAAGAAACTTGAATAACTGAACTTGAACATGACACGTCTTATGGGTGATAATATGTCATCGGCGGAGGGACTGTGGCCTTGGATTGTCGTTGGCACTTATTTGTAAGTTCAGTAAAGTTAACTAACCGCTCATAGTGACATAGTCATTTATTTCCATTGATGTGAATGTAGGCTATGTGAAGTAAGGTGACATTGATTAATACAGCTAGTAAAGCTTATGTTATGATCAGTATGTTCAGATATGTGCTAAGAAACAATGAAAATGTTATGATGCTGAAAACTAGAAATTCAGTCAGTATTTATTTAACGGAGGCCTTTATTTAAACATTAAGTGTTTACAAAGTTTTGTTAGTTGCATTTTTCTGTTAGTTTCCAATTATGAGATACACATCTGACTGTATTTATCATAATTTTATCAAGTTTCTGCATGCACTTTGACACCCCACTTTCAAAATTGGTTTCACCTTCGAGTAGCAGTATTTATGACTGTTTAATGGTTGGTGGAATTCAATGATTGTTTGAAATGCATGGACAGTAGCTGCATGCATGTTTTTGAAAGTAAATCTTCATTTAAACTACTCATTTTTTTTATCTGCAACAAGTGTTTATTTTGATGTTTTATTAGCTTTTTAGATGTGACGTCGGTATCCACTGGTTAAAGATCTATTGTCACCTGTAAGTGATAATTGAAAAAAAGCTAAGTTTTATTTTAGATAATTATAAAGTGAAAATTCATACACTTGATTGATATTAAAAATTGTCTGCTGCATTCTCACAATATGGCTGTTTTCTCACTTTCTGGTAATCTCATATGAATAACCAAAAATGCAATAGGTGATGATGAAATTTAATTATTTCAGTTCCTTTGTTGTTGGTTACAGAAAACAGTGATTGTCACCCTGTATCACTTGTGGCATCCACACGCATGTCCCAAGCTGCAATTGTTGAGGAAGAAGATACGACAATGTATCTGGAGCAAAGAGCAGCATTCAATGCCCTGCCTGAATTTTCATCACAGCACTTTCTGGGAGCCGCCACTAAATTTGTCATACGGGACAGGTGGAGGTTATCAGAGTTATCTCCCCAAGAGACAGACTTCTATGAAGGTATGACAGCACAAATAAAGGGGACTTTTGCAAAAATTTTAAAGTTGCATTTGAATCCTTGCTTGTACAGTTCTCTTCACATTGCACCAAGCTGTTAAAGTAGCAATAGTAATTGCAGTATTGCTTCATATTTCTAAGATAATCCGGGTTTGGCATTTGAATGAATTTAGTAACTGTGTCATGGGGGACAAAACACAGCTGTAAACAGTTATTTTAATTTGTACATTTTTTAAAAACTCTGTTTTTGATAAAAAAAAATAAATAAAATCACTGAATGTATTAAAATATAATATAAAAATACATAAAAATACAGTCACTGTATATAATGATACAAAGTGAAACATTAAGATTAGAACAACAAGTGATAATTGGGAGTGGAATGTGATATGGAATTCCTGGTAAAAAGTTTGTATTTAACTTATGGTTACAATTTGGCTAATTTTTTTACTAAAAAAATGATTTTTTTTTCAAATAAAATTTAAAAAAAAAATTTTGTACATGTTTATAACATGTAAAAAAACGTTAAAGTTGTCTAAATACTAATCATTAATGAAGCACTATTTCATTGTAGGAATGAAATCACGATTGATGTTATCTTTTGCGGGGAACTATCGGCCACGTCCTGCCCCAGGCACCCCGTTAACACAGATGTCATCTTCGAGAAACAATGATTAAACGGGAGGTTGCGCAACAGAACACAGTCCGAATAACCGTCTACCCATGCTGATGAGCCACATAATCCATGTGGTGAGGGGAAAAAGTTACACTGCCACTAATCACTGTACCAACAGGGGTTGCTTGATCGGGGCAAATTGCCAAAACCGAGAAAGGGAAAATCTGCGGGCTGCATGGCTCAATCGTTTTGTAATTAGTCTTTGAGAGAAAAGTGATATCCCTCGTGCGTCTCCAACGAGGACAGGGAATTTTCCTGATTAGGTGGCTGGTGCTGCTGGCAGTACTGATGAACACTCCGGCCCAACTTGCTGTAAACCCCACCAGAAACTGCCTAAGACAGCCCACCTGAGCAACCTGAAAAAAACGTGTTAAAATAAATATACATATGAATTGTAAATAAGATGAAAATTAATCAATGATCCTTTTAATTTAAATATATAATTAAAGCCCCCACAAACATGTGGTGCTTTTTAAGAAAAAAAAAAAAATGTGTGGAGTATTATAGCATATTGCATCAATGTTGACAATATGCACTTTTAAACGCTATGTGTTTAAAACCATTGGGTTTTTTTATAATTTAAAAAAAGAATTAAGGGTATTGCTAGTAAGCTCAAGAAATGTTTATTAATTTGATTGAACCTTTCTGAAAGCTGTCAAACATAAACATCTTGTCAAAAACCTCTAATGACAACTCCAGCCCCTGCATTCACATTTTTGGGTTGTCATCTAAATGGATAACCAGAAAAAAATTCAATTAGATTATTATTGTGAAAAGCTAGGCACTATAATTTACTCTATGATCCATTCTATATTTGGGCAGTAGTAGGAACTATGCACTATGTTTAAAATATACCTGCCATTTTAAATACATAAAAATCATAATGGTTCCCTGTGTTGTATCTATAAGTAATGATAACTATTATTTTTATTTATAGTGCTACTTTGTTTGATTTTTATTGTTGCTTCTTATTTGATGCATTAACGTTTATTGCAAAAATTATATAAAATGTATGCACAGTATACTTACTTGTTTGTTGATGGATCTATTGCCAGTTATCTATCTGTATTGGTTCAGTGCAACCAATTTCCCCAACCCGGGAAAAAAATTTTCCGTTTTAATACACAGCAGTCCACCTGTATAAAAAATCGAACATTAAGAAAAATTTTATTTAAACATTTCAAACATGGATTATTATTCTAATGAACATAATTTCCAAACTGAATTTGACAATTTCCTTTTTCATCCCGTCACTAATATCTCTGGGTTCTTTTGAAACAAACTCATTATCTATTTTTTAATGACTCCATAAGACACAGCAAAATGATGGGAAAATAACCCTGCAGTTTTTGTTCAAATAAAATAAACGAACTGCCTGCCATTGTGTGTAGGGGGTGCATTTAGATAATGATATATGAATCAAAATAGTGTTTTTACAAATTGATGGGTGTCCACACCTGGGGGATGCAAAAAAACAGCAATATTCATTTGATGGTTTTTTTTTACAATTGACACACCTGCACAATTGTGGGACCTGATTCATTTAATTTCATTGGAACTATTCAATACCATTTATGTTAAATGATAAACCCCACAATTTTTCAAATGTGTTATTACATAAAACGTAATAAAAACATATTTTTAAAAGTTTAATGCGGCAAGCCTGAGCCTGAGGTCACCCGGGTGGCCCGCGGCAAGGTTTTTCCAAGCGTTATTTCGTTGTCAAAAAATGATCATTACGCAGTCCGACCTCAGGATAATAATTTTTAAGCAATAACAATAATAGAAATTTTTAAAATTTACCTTCATCAATATGATCCGCGCGTTGCCGAGTTGCAGCCATTTCATGACACAGACAAATTGTCACCGCATCAACAATTGGTTCGGCACCGCCCCAGTTGACACCGTTTCTGCTAGTTTTGTTTTTTGTAGTTCAGCTTCCCGTGTTCTTTCTTTTTGGTCACTCGCCTTAGTGTATCTTCCAAACGTGCCTTTGTCTTTGCGGCTGGAATTTTATAGATACTTCTGCATCCGTTAAAATCCGATTTGATAATCCATAACAAACACGCCATTTTTTTTTTCGCGCCCCCCTGAGGATTTAGAATAACTAATCTGTGGAGAAGCCCAGCGTACTGACGTCATTCTTCGTCGACAATGGCGTAGCCCATAGTATTTCGATGGCTGGGTGTTCAAAAATATTTTTCAGGTAAACGGCTGGCGTTAAAAAATTGAGCATATGTGGAAATTGTTACTTTATATTAACTCTATTAGGTGTACGCCACGAAAACGTTGCCTTTTTTTGCCCTTTAAAGGTGCAGTGTCCGTTCTTGATATATTACTGGGGTTTTTGTGTATTGGTCTTTATTGTAGAGAAATATGTTGAAGGTAAAATTATGGAAACTGTATTGTCTTTAGTAAAGCAGAACCCGTGTTCGCATTTTAAAAGTGATACCCGAAGAAATGTAAAATATATAAACACAACATATGAATGATAAATAACAACATTTAACTGTTTCTTAATTCGTTGCCGCTGGCTCGCTACATTGCTCCTAACAAAAAACCTACGAATATTCGATTTGGGAAATGCTGAGCACGCACATATACCCGCACACACACACGCACACGCACACGCACACGCACACGCACACGCACACGCACACGCACACGCACACGCACACACGCACGCCGCACACACACACACACACACACACACACGCACAGGCGCTCACACACACCAAAAACACCCACGCCAAGTCACTCACACACACCTAAGCGCGCTCACGCGCGCACGAATTGTACCTGCCGTGCCGCGGTATGTTCCCAGTGTCAGGGCGTAGTTGTGTTCTTCCGCGGCTACGACAAAGTTCGAGTAAATAGCATATTTTGCATCACCATACCAATCTTCCATATCTACCCTGATTTCGTAGTTCTTTGTTGATGTTATATCGTGTAGGTAGTCATTTCCTGTAACACATTACATTAAATTACATGAAAATGTACACTTCCATATCTATAGCTACTGTTCGCTAATTGAACGTAACATTTGCGTGATTAGATCATTAGGGTAAGTATAAACATAGTGTCTTACTATAAATTGAATGATCGATGTTAGTGTGCAGTTAATTGCTGCAACAAAAACAAATATGTCTACTGCACTATCGTTGATGTATAGTTTTGCAGCATTTCCAATGTTGTAATCTAACGAAACTAATCTGGGCTGAGAACACTAGAGAAACGTGATTTAAATGTCTGTTGTTATCTTATTTGTTGTCTAAGCCAGATGTGTAACATCTATAGTAGCATGCCTTATTATTATTTCAATACCATATAGTCCAAAACATTACGACGTGATTTAATTTAGAACAATAAGCAATGACGTAGTTGCTAGTGGCCGAACTGAATGTATAGAGTGAACTTGGTTTTTCAAACATGTGTCTCTTTTGTAAGGAAGTGTGCTGTATTAAAATTGAGAAAATGGGAACTACTTTAACATTAACGCGGCCAGTTTTGGTCATATTTATAGTCATTACTAATTTTTGTTTGAAACAGTGGGGTGTAGTGTTCAAACACTATTTCTTATTTCACAACTAATAATTGTTCAATCACATCGACGTTTCGACAAACATCGGTGGTCTACATTAGGGACAATAAAACTATTAGTTGTAAACTAAGAAATAGTGTTTGAACATTTTATCCTTCTAACTTGATGAACATTTTTACTAACAGTGGGATGCACCGTTACTAGTGTACATTCAACAAACGTAAAGTTTACCTTTAAATGTATTATGATCTTAAGTCTTACTAAACAATGAATACAAACCCTGGCACCGACATCCTACTACTACTAGTAGTACACTTTCTGGTTAACGATTAATTAATCATTTCCGACTTTAAGACGTGTTTTACATAACTCGTACCCAGCCAGAATTCGCCAGATACATTCCCGAATCCTCTCTTGTATGTGGCCCAGTCGCGGAGGAAGTCGACAGATCCGTCCAAACGGCGCTGGATCACCTGGATACGACAATGAAGGCTTGCTTGTTGCTTTCGCTAAGGGGTCGTAAATAATTGTTAACAAGTTCCGAAGCATGCAAGCCTTACGAGGAGGCTTCTATGAATCCCCCCGAAAAATTTATTTTATTTTACTGACTCTCGTACGGCTGTGTGACGTCGCCGGTAAGAGAGAGAGGGGGTAGAGAGAGGAGAGAGAGAGAGAGAGAGAGAGAGAGAGAGAGAGAGAGAGAGAGGAGGGAGAGACAGAGGGAGAGAGGGAGACAGGGAGAGAGGGAGAGAGGGAGAGAGGGAGAGGGAGTGAGAGGGAGAGGGAGAAGGGGACGAGAAAGTGTTGTCTAGTTTGTCGCCACAGACTCGGGAATTTGTACATGTATATTTTCAAACTAAGCTACATATAAAACTGCTGTAGCCTAATTGCTATTGTTGGTACGTATTAGTCACAACATTGTAAAGATATTCGTTGTGGAGGGGAGGAAGGGTTCAAGTAATAGCGTACTCTTTGTACGCTTCCGAAACTTTTCACAAGTATGAACGACCTCTAGTAGACTTGTTCAATTGCCATGGAACATGGTGAATAGTCATAAGGTTGAGGCTTAACAAACATTTCCAAAATAAACACCCTTGGTGCTCTTCGAAAAATCCAACTACACGCCAAATTCATAACACCACGACAACATTCCGTTAACTTTAACACTCACCTAAGTATAGACACGTAACGAGTGGAATTCAGTTAGAATATTTAGGAAATGTTCGTTAATCGGGTTATGGTTTGAGGGTATGTTTCAATGAGTGAAATTCTTCCGAACTATAAGTTATCGGTGGCACGACATTTACTAAAACAAAGTATGGGGAAACTAAGTAATGGGTACATTTCCATTGCAATTCCTACAAAATATGGTCGCAAAGTAACCCGGAACATTGTATTATTACAAGTATAAGTAGATATCTTATATGTGTTGTAATGGTATTTCAATAGGTTGTGTGTGCGTGTGCGTGTTCGTGTGCGTGGGTGTTTGTGTGTATTTGTTTGTGTGTGTAAGTGTGTAATACAATGCCATTCCAAAGGCATCGCTCCAGAACTATAATTAACATTTAAACCGTGGTTGTTGGGAGGGAACTACATATTTAGTGTAATTTACAGCATTTACAAGATGATCTTAATAAGTTGATAGAATGGTCTGAGAAGTGGCAAATGCTGTTTAATTTTGGAAAGTGTAAGTGCCTTCACACAGGACATGGGAATGAAGATGCACAATATACAATGGGTGATATTGTACTAAATACTACCTTAAAGGAAAAGGACTTAGTGTTAACTATTAGTGCTGACATGAAGGTATCAGAGCAGTGTGGAATTGCAGCAGCGAAGGGAAACCAAATTCTTGGATTAATTAGGCGAAATATAGTGTACAAAGAAAAAGAACTAATAATACCGCTCTATAAAACAATAATTAGGCCTCACTTAGAATATTGTATACAAGCATGGAAGCCATATCGCAAGAAGGATATTGATATGCTAGAAAGAGTACAAAGGAGAGCAACCAAAATGATACCAAAACTCAGGAATATTAGTTATGAAATGCGTCTAAACGAATGTGGTTTAACAACACTAGAAACCAGAAAATTGAGAGGAGATCAGATTGAGATGTTTAAAATATTGAATGGATATGAAAATATTGACAGAAATATTTTTTTCACAGTCAAGGAAGAGAAAAGGACTAGAGGACATGGAGTTGCATTAGCAAAGAAGCAGTATAGACTAGATATTAGAAAATTTTCATTTTCACAAAGAACAGTAAACGAATGGAACGGATTATCAGCTGATTGTGTAGATGCTAGTAGTGTTAATATATTTAAAAATAAAATCGACATATACCTAAGACGGGCGGGGTATACTTAGATAGATAGGTTGGACTCTCGATAAGCCAAATGGCTTCCTAGTCCACCTGCCATCTAGAGTTGAATCTCTAGGTGGCAATCTAGTTAAATCTGGTTAAATCTGGTTAAATCTGGTTAAATCTGGTTAAATCTGGTTAAATCTGGTTAAATCTGGTTAAATCTGGTTAAATCTTGTAATGAAGAAAAAGCGCGAGAAGCGACTTATGAATTGGGACGAGACGACAACAATAGAAGACGAAGTGAGAGGACATCTTGACAAAAGATAACAAGCCACGGTGAAATATGATCTTCCTTTCATGAATGACGAGAAATAATAGTGCGTGTGAATGTAGCAAAAGGCGCCACTGCACCTGTGTGTGTGTGTGTGTGTGTGTGTGTGTGTGTGTGTGTGTGTGTGTGTGTGTGTGTGTGTGTGTGTGTGTGTGTGTGTGTGTGTGTGTGTGTGTGTGTGTGTGTGTGTGTGTGTGTGTGTGTGTGTGTGTGTGTGTGTGTGTGTGTGTGTGTGTGTGTGTGTGTGTGTGTGTGTGTGTGTGTGTGTGTGTGTGTGTGTGTGTGTGTGTGTGTGTGTGTGTGTGTGTGTGTGTGTGTGTGTGTGTGTGTGTGTGTGTGTGTGTGTGTGTGTGTGTGTGTGTGTGTGTGTGTGTGTGTGTGTGTGTGTGTGTGGTGTGTGTGTGTGTGCGTGTGCGTGTGCGTGTGCGTGTGCGTGTGCACTTACCAACCATCCGCCGTTTTCCGTGTCCATGTTACAGTAAACGGTCGTATACTTCCTGGCTCGACTCAGGAAGATGCTGTATTCTCCGCTTGTTGAGTGACCGTCTTGCAGGATGTCCATACAGTCATGTGCAGGAACCGGGAGATGCTTCAGCGCTGCGTAAGATTGTTATAAAATAATAGGAAATAGTATTATATGTACGCCGGTATAAAAGTCAATATGGTTGTATAGACCTGTAGCACACGTACTGTTGTATAACATAAGTAAATGACATATATGGATAGGCAAGAAGAACCTTGACATAATTATAAGCTTTCTTACCAGCGTGCACAAAAACAAACAATTCCTACCACGCATGCGCACACTCAAAAGAAATATTCAAAGCTTATGCAGTGGACATATTACACCAACATGCAATACTACTAATTCAAGTTGCAGTGATTCGTGACATTCTGGCAGATATTGCAATGGTACTTCAGCCAATAACTGAATATATCAGTTGAAGAATTAAAGAAGGCATATTTAAAACAACTCATTAAATGTTCAGTAAAACGCAACCTCGTTGTTGAAATCATCTCTTTGTTACCTACCCGTTATATCATTTCGGAATGTCTCCAATATTTGATTCTGTTTCGCCAGTTTGTTCCGGTGATCATCTAATTGTTGCCTGAAACCTGTCAGCATCTGTGCCATTACTGCTAGCGTGTCGTCGAGTCGTTGGTTCAATTGTTCATGTTGCATGTCCGTTATATTCTGTTGTACCTCGTACAAGGTCTCTCGTATGTGCTTCAATTCACTTTGTTGTCTCATGACGTCCTTTCGTCTGTGCGCAACCGTTCGTACGAGGTCATATACTTGCTGTTTGTGCTGGTCTATATCACGTCTTTGGTTGACGAGTTCTTCTTGCGCATTCGCCAACGCCTCGTCTTGATTAGCCAAGAACACTGATATTGTCTTTAAGTTCAAGTGGGATGACGGCATCTCATCATTCTCGTCCATTCCGAAACAGAACTGGCTGGTACATTGTGATGTCGCTAGGTGTCGACATGTTGTTGTGAATATGCCGAACAGTAGCGCAATTAACCTCGTACACGCACACATGTTCATGTGGTCAGACATTCTGACGTCTGAACTGTCTCAACACACGGCCGAGTAGACAGCGATAAACATAAAATGACCAAACGTCCACTTGCTAGTGCATATATCTATGGTATCTGACTGCTAACGATCACGTGAAGATGACGTCAACGTACACATTGTTTCTCCCGACTAAAAGGGTTGTGTCATTATTCACTATGCACCCCCTTGGTGGTTTCTCATGATATGGGTATTTATATGATGGGGTCGACTTTGACCGATGTTGATGTTTACCTCATTGTTTGGTCAACGATTTATGGCATCATTGCTGTTGGCAATATGTGGAACTATGACAAAAGTGTTTTGTGGAGATCATCCTTTCCCATAATGCAACCCGCGGTGCTTGCGAGAAGCCCCATACTGCACAAAAGCTAACAGACCACTAAACTACGTCTATAATAACTAATTGTCACATATACCAGCAGAGTTGATGGGAAGAATATGCATGAATTTATTTATTTTAAAATAACTTGACCACATGGGTACGTTTTACGAGTGAGGTTAGGAGAGTGTTTTGTCTCAGCGGTCGTTTTCATTGTGATTGCTTTCGGACGGTAGGAACAAAACGTTTTTTCTGGACTCCCTCTCCCCTCCCACTAGAACACACAACATGTTTGTTGTCATCACCAATGCGTCTCTCTGTCTCTCTGTCTCTCTGTCTCTCTGTCTCTCTCTCTCTGTCTCTCTCTGTCTCTCTCTGTCTCTCTCTGTCTCTCTCTGTCTCTCTGTCTCTCTGTCTCTCTGTCTCTCTGTCTCTCTGTCTCTCTGTCTCTCTGTCTCTCTCTGTCTCTCTGTCTCTCTGTCTCTCTGTCTCTCTGTCTCTCTCTCTCTCTCTCTCTCTCTCTCTCTCTGTCTCTCTCTCTCTCTCTCTCTCTCTCTCTCTCTCTATCTCTCTCTCTCTGTCTCTCTGTCTGTCTGTCTGTCTCTCATCCTCTCTCTCTCTCTCTCTCTCTCTATATATATATATATATATATATTAGAATACATTTATGTATTAATACAGACAAGACAAACACGCATCAATCCTGTTGGTAGTAGTGAATGACTTCTAGTTTATGTCGTACATTTTAGTTAACCTCGCTGATAACTTTGAGTCTTTGGGCCGGCCACAGTATCACATTGAATGGAAGGTTCAATGTGCGAACATGTCTAGTGTAATCTGCGTGTGCCATTTCCTGACGATGCGCTGCTTTGTTTATGCACCCGGGCCACCCAGAGATCTGATGGTGACTCATTCATATGCGCCGGGGTTAGGGTGTGAATGAATGACAGGGGCATTAACATCCAACTGTTCGTTGTTGCAAACCATGTGTAATTACGATTTCGTTCTGAACCTGCGTGATAATAAATATATGTATTTACACAATTTTAACTGCGTATTATAGAAATAACAATTAAAGTATATCAACAACTGAGACGTCACTTGTGATATTGTTATTAACAAATTGTTCTACCAGTATGTTAGCTGATTTCCTTTAGTCTCTTATATTTTATATTCTTACTTTACTTTCAGATTTGGTAATTTTATGAGGGGATAATTTTCGCTCTGGCGATTTATTTAAGGCTTAGGTAAGTATGAAGACTATTTCAACACTCCGTGTAGTTAAACTCCTGTCGTTGGGTGGTTTATATCATTTGCTAAGTACAGAACAACAGCTATTGTCGCATGTTGTTTTTCCAATAAATAATAACTAATACTTATTGCAAATTCTGTTTAGAATCGATAGCAAACTAAACATAATTAAATGAACGAATTCAACATCGTTTAGTATACAATACGGTGCTTCCTAAATCTATCTTCCTTGACCTCTTCTTTTTGGTTTTTATAAGATAATTAAAAATTAGTTGTTATGAGGCCACGTCAACGCTGTGGCCAAATTGTGTTGACAAACAACTTTGACATGTCAGTGGATTAATGTTCACTATGACACGTTATCTTAAAATGCGTAGTTCATTATTTTTTCAGTTGGGCTACGGTAAACACTGCTATTAGGTGGATCAACAGGATATGTTCTGTAAGATTATCATTAAGTTACCAAGCCTATTGATTTTAGTCGAATATGAATAACATCGGTCAAAGATAACGTAGAATTGGCAACAGTAGTTTCCTATAGCAATCGTATCGTGAGAAACTGAAGACTAAGGGTTGTCCGACAGTTCGCCTGGCACGTTACCAGATACAAGGACTGATGGTGATTTTGTTCGATTAGTTCACTATAAATAAATAAATAAATAAACAAATAAATATTTTAATATATATATATATATATATATATATATATTATAATATGCATATGCGCATGCATGCATGCATACGCACACACTTACATACATATATACATACATACATATATACATATATACATACATACATACACACACTACATACATATATACATACATACATACATACATACATACATATATACATACATACATACATACATACACACACACACATTACATACATATATACATATATACATACATACATACATACATACATACATACATACATACATACATGCATACATACATGCATACATGCAATAGATATAAAGAACATACCAGTAGAACAAGATCGCTCGGCCGCTATCAGTTGACACATGATACTTTGAAGTCAACACGGGCTGGTGACAGCCATGCTACTGCCAGGCAGAAAGCCACTGCAGTCCCTCTATATACATAGGACTGCACCAAGTTTTCTAAATAATTGTCGCATTATTTAGTTACTGACATCAGTTAGCCAGTGTTATTTAATTGTGTACAATGTGTTCAAACAGTGGCCCCACTAATATGCCATAATGAAATAAATCAACAGGCTTATTCCTAGTATACAGTGGCTCACTGTGTGAGGGCTGAGTACAGTTTGGTACTATTTAATTTGTTATTCTACCAGATCCGCAACTGTTGTGGTGTTTTACAAAAAAGTAGTTTAAAAATCGACCAACTGAAGTAGTTCTCCAAAGACATTGGTGAGAAGACCCAGACCTATATAATTTATTAAAATTTCACAGATTAAAAAACAGACCATGCAAAGTGGATGAGAGAATAGGGAAAACAACAACAAACATAGCAGCCAACATTACTAACAACAACATTAGTAGAAAAGTAGAAATGTAGTAATATTAAGATAGTCAAAACTAACTAATTATACTGTAATAACAATAAATAAATAATAATAATAATAACAGTAAATAAATAAAATTAGGCAAACTACAAAAACATAGCAGGGATGTCATAGTAACAGGTTTCCTTAAAATCACCACAGTTTCCCTTTCATGTCCCCCTAAACAGAATTGGGGCTATGGCGTATTCCCATGTGTGATAATCTGAGTGTGTTTTGGCATATGTCTTTGTCCGCACTGTCGGGTATGCCCTGATGACCCGTTTTGTCAGGGCAGATAGATGACCGATTTCAATCCCAATCTCATGCTGGAGGCTACAGCCTATCCCACTGGATCATTATTCACATTGCCAAGGAACCACAGTGACACATATTTAGATCCCTACCCCAACACAGTGAACCAACTCAAAACATTCAACAGCTGGCCCTGCTGGCCTACTCCAGAAATTAATCATGAGCTGTCTTAACTATGCCTTGGGCTAGGGGCTCAGCGACACATATCCAAGTTAACAATTTCGTCTTAGCAGACTTTTTTTACATTTATACATTTATTACGTTGCTCAACAGTTCTATTCTATATGTCCGGCCAGTGAGTATAGCACTTTCTGCCGTGCAAGTAGATGGCAGCCAGTGGTCCATAGCGGCTTCACTGCAGCGGGCCAGCTTGTCATTTTAGTCTATAGGGGAACTATTAATGATCTTACTCTGTGATACATACATTCATACATACATACATGCATAGATACATGCATAGATACATGCATACATGCATACATGCATACATACATAGATATGCGGACTTATATGCACTGGACTGCTGTCTCCGGGTTCAAGGCCGCTAGAGTAGCGCAGCAAGGTCAACCTAGCACAAGATGTATAAGTTACTTCCGGTTGTCTGCTGGTTGCCGACAATTTCGCAGTTGACCGCAGGAAAACATCGTTTTAATAAGACATTTGGATAAACTCTTCCATGACACGTATGTTTAATAAAATCCTAGCAAATACATTGTTTGGAAAGTTGTTTTGAGTGAAGTATTGACGATTTTAAACGGCTAAAATGCGTTGCCGCGAAAACATCATCGACCCAACTTGGCAACTACGAAGTACTACTACCACTAGTCCGTGTTGCAATTTATCAGTAAATGAAACCGTGGCTGCTTCGGTGGTTGGGGCAAACCCAGACTAGGGAAGGAAACAATTCATCAGTTTTAATCAAAATGAATGACTTGGGATTTAGTTACAGCCACGAGATGGACTTTAGGACCAGGGCCAACAGTATACAGATGGTCCCGAGACAACCCAGCCCCTCCACACCCCATGATCGTTACGGAAAATATAGTAGGCAGCCCTGCTGTAGGTACTTCAACAAAATTACCACAGGATATAGGCTTAAATTAAAGGTAATAAGTTACAGATCACATAACTATTAATTTTATTACGATACCTTTATTAGATCCAAAATTATTGCAATTTAAAGATTGCGCTAAATTTGTGTATCTTATAATGGTAAAATAAGCTCATTTTTGTTTCTGTTGATAAGTATTCGAATAAGTGACTTAAAAATGGCATAACGTTGTAATTTATAGAACTATTAAAATATTGTTTGCAACATTTTGAAATACATTAAATGGAGTAATAAATGTTCAATACTGATGTTTTTTCATACTAATTAATCC
>JAODUO010001649.1:95000-97500 GCA_025642075.2 Ridgeia piscesae | reverse complement strand
AGATCTAGTAAGAACCTTTAAAATATCTATTTTAGGCAAACTAGACAACGCCGGCATGAAAGACGGGTGCTGCCACCTGGAGTTTATTCATGTCATTAAACTATACTCATGCAGATAATTATGGTATGCAAGTACTTACGCACAATTTCAGATTCGATATATTTTGTGTGTAGCATATTTCAATATAAATAAAATGTGTATTAATTTGTAAAAACTATTATTAACCGGTACAACATTGTTTACTCTTTTTTCATGTTTTTTTACAGTTAACTTGACAGCCAATCAGCATCTGTAACCGGGTGAGGAGTGAGGACGTGTACTCGGTCAAGAATAGGGGCTATTGGCTGGCATGAAGCTCATTTTCTGTCCGAACTAATGTATAATTTATTTTAACAAAAAATGTAAGTGCGGGACAGAGTTGTCGACGCTTTAACGCATCAATTACCAAACGTATTCCGTTAGGAGACGGTCATTTTTACTTGTCGTCATGAAATGTAAATGACACATTGTTGTTTGCAGAAGGGCATTTTACGTCGGCCCTGATTCGAACTTAGCCCTACTCAAATGGATAATGGTATATACACAATGGCAAATACACAAATGATAGTAAACTAGTAAAATAATGTGATACGTTATACTAAACCAAGAAATACTACAATATAAACATATTTTACGATGCATGGCTTTATATGGCACAGCTCTGTATGTTGTACAGCACGCATATCTAACGTGTGGAATTAAGTACACATAGTAGCACAGACCAGTCCAAATGTTTGTTTGACAGACTTTATTTCTCATGACACCGTTTACAGGAACGCAGGTTCATCTGACTGATTACAGATAATCAGTTGTCAGAACGGATCAACTGTAAATGCCATTTGAGAGACACGTGTCTTCATGCTGTCTTCTTGTTCCTCGCGTAAGGACAATACCAGTAGTTCCTGTAGGCTCTGCACACGGCGTCTCCGTTCCTCATGCACCGACACGAACAGCACTTTCTCCAGTAGCAAAGGTACTTGGTGAGATAGGGACCATAGGGGCAGCCGGCGTGGCAGCAACAGTAGCCGTTTCTGCAGGATATGTTGCAATAGGACCCTACGACAAAGGAACGAAGTGCGTCTACATGTGTGTATGTTTGTGTGTGTGTGTGTGTGTGTGTGTGTGTGTGTGTGTGTGTGTGTGTGTGTGTGTGTGTGTGGTGTGTGTGGTGTGTGCGTGTGTGTGGAGGGTGTGTGTATGTGTGTGTGTGTGTGTGTGTGTGTGTGTGTGTGTGTGTGTGTGTGTTGTTGTGTGTGTTTTGTGTGTGTGTTTGTTTGTCTGTTTGTGCATGTGCGTGTGTGTGTGTGTGTGTGTGTGTTGTGTGTGTGTGTGTGTGTGTGTGTGTGTGTGTGAGTGTGTGTGCGTGTATGCGCGCGGTCGCTCGCGCGTGCGTGCGTGTGTGTCCTTTTATATTTCTATATGCGTGAATGCATGTGAGCGTGTGACTGCATATTCCGGAATGCGTACGGGTATGCAATGTTTCGGATTATTTGGCAAACGGTAACATCGTTTTTTCTTCCTGTACCTTTTTACAAAAGCACAATTACAGTGACATGGATCACCTGGTTTGAATTGCCTAGTGCTTCCTCAAAGGTTGATACTACCTGCTGATTCATTGCTTCAAATACCAAGCAACGCTCATCGCAAGCGCCTTTATATATTAGTACAGTGCTAATACAAGTACAGCAATCGGTGTGTTTATACATGATACTCACTGCAAAATGGGTAGGGGAATCTGACCACCGCTGATTCTGAAATTACCCAAAACACATAAAATATAAGTACATTAATTACCTATTTCTGCCGATAAAGAACGTGTTGCACAGGTCACAATAACGTCGTTCCATTAAAACACTACAACATTGGCTAACATGTGCAACAGAACACCCGAATATTTTAGAGGCACCGGTTTATGGCACCGTCACACCAGGTGCACAATTACGGTTTTACCACAGTCACAGTGTCTGATTAATACTAAATCCAACTGAAACATTGCCTTGCTGGACACTCATCCAGCATAGAAGACATTTGCCGACATGTCAGAACTCACACTGTTAAATGTGCGCATCATTCACATCAAGTGACAACTTGCTTGAAAAACATGGCATTACCTTTGAATCTGACATGAAAAGTAAAATGCAAACAAGATATATATTAGCTAAAGCACCCAGATATCATAACATATGCTACTTACTGCCTTTTGGCGGGGGAGGTTCATCGCCCTGAAAAATTAAGTGCAACATGTTGTTAGTTTTATTGGTACGAACACGCACATTAGTAGTGATATGCATGCATCATTAAGTGTGCAGCGAGTGTGCATGAATGGGTCCGGCTGTATGTACGTGTATATTTATATATGTATGTATGTATGTGTGCGCGTGGGTGTTTATTTATCCATTTCTTATCTATATCATAATATCTCATTGTACAAAATATACAACTTCTTTCATTGGAAGTAAAT
>JAODUO010001649.1:65000-90000 GCA_025642075.2 Ridgeia piscesae | reverse complement strand
CTAGATGACCGGTCGTCGCCAAAATAACAGTCAGTTGCGTGTCTGAGTGACTTGATATCCTTACAAGAAATCACGTCAATCAAGGTGTAGTAACGGGTCAAGATGACATCGAGATGTGGACTACAAGCTCTACAACGCGCGCGACACGGTCATCGGGTAGAAACGCGAAGAGGCTTTCTTAGCCGGCGTCGATCGGATTGGAAGAGACGTCAGATTCCGTTCACGTTGACGAAGCGACTGCTAAACCTAATTGACGGCGACATTATTAATAATTGTCGGATATTGTCAAGGTATTACGAGGTGTAGATCGATGTATGTTATTTTACATAACCATGGTCGGGTGCAGAGGTGGACCAATAGGAAATAGACACGAATCAAATGACGAATTGCAAAATCCTCCATGACAAACAAAATGAAGGTCAAAATCTTCATGCAACCAATAATGACATTTGCTGACATTTGGCCCGTTGTGTTGACGTACTGCCCGGTGTGATAACCCACTGTGACTACTCATATATTTGTTGTTTATGACTAGAGTAACAGTGGTCTACGCTGGACACAGTAATGAACACGACTACATGGTTTACTGTTAGACATATTTTTAACGGTTATGTGTGGTTTTATATGTCTACCCAGCAGGCGGGTTTGGGATGGGTCATGGGGCACGAGTCTCTCTAGACCGTTGCAATTTAATGTTGCACTGTTTTCATCAAAATCACGGTTCCCATACACACTTTGAAGCTAAAGTGCCCCCACTGAATAAACATTCCGCCAAATATATTGTGGAATTGTGGACGTTGCCGCGACCAGGTGTCAAACGCACTACCCCCACCCCTGTCCCCGTCTTGTCTTCTGTTGTCGACATCTGACGACTTTGAAATTGTGAACGTCTTTGCGAAACAAATGTCAACATCTCCCATTCTAATGTCGCGTCGTGCTGAAGCTACAAGTCAGCCCACCCAATTGAAGGATTGTACCCGTCCCGTCCACCAGTCTACGCCACCTGTATGTGCACATACGCTAGTTCATCGGGATGATTTTCACTCAAACGTAAACTTTAATTCGATCAATCAAATTAATAAACAATTTCGTTCAACTGGAGTCGGTATCGATTGATACCTATAGGCAAATTGTTCGGTCCCCACGCGCCGGTTTTGCTTGTCATAATGACGAACGATAGAGTTTAATTAAACGGTCAACGATTGTTTCTTCAGTGGCTTTGGGAAGACATTCGGGTCAACGGGAGTTCCGCTTGGGACGATTTCGTTACACTCAGTGTCTGACGGGGCGGGAGAAACACCACCAGATTCTGCGTGCCCGGCACACCGCGTTACCATTCCGCGCGCAGCCGCAGATGCAACATTTCCTCCAGTAGCATCTGTGTGAGGGACCGTCGCATCCACCGACACAGCTGCAGTAGCCGTTCCGACATGACTTCTGGCAGTTCTTTTCTACAACACAAGTAAGACCACTTTTGAATTCCCCATAGGCGGTCAGTATCATTTTTCTTTCATTGGCTGCTACGTTTTTTTGTACTACGATGTTCACATTTTCAGACACTAGTTAGCCTTCATTCACCTTAATTTCCCATAATCCAATCTGTGATGTGAAACCCCTTAATTTCAGCCCAAACCAGCCATTGATCACCAATTAAAATAACGCTTGTATCTTAACGGGGAAAACACAAAATGACATACGTCATCAGTTGACAGCTCTAATGCCACGCAGCACACATGCTTCATTTCTATTCACTCAACATTAAATAAATCCTCACAAAAATCCAAACAACATGCATAGCGTTAATTATATTGGGTACTCTCTCCTGGGTACTTTTTGGGTTTTCGCGAACGAACACCTTATTGTGGTCTTACGTCGACACGCGCAAGGCACAAGGAGACAGTACAGCGCAACTTCGCAAATACGGTCACCCTTGTGACTGGACAAAAGATCCCCGATTACGGAAGTGATAGTGTTAGCGGCAATATAGTCTATACCGTAACCTATATAGAACATATATAGAACGTTACTGAGCTTCCGGACGCGCATGAACATGACTGCGACGTTTCGTACATACACACTAGTACATTGTTGATGTGTATCGTCAGACCGAGAAAAACTCTACGTTTTTAAAAGAAGCAGTTAGTGAGCTAATATTACTTACTGCATGGTCGAGGAGTAGGTTTCCTGAAAACAAAGAAATCCGATTAATAAATACATCACAGAGAGCGCAACATACTTCCACACTTACGCAACACACATATCAAACACATCAAACACACATCAAACATCAATACGCAGAGACAAAATATCTAGACCTGTAATCCCCGCAAAAGCCACAATGATAAGCAACGTAATAATACTTACCAATAGGCCTACCGATAGGCCCCAGCTGAAACAAAAACACACAAATTGTTATTATTTAAATTGAACATTTAAAGGTTTTATATATATATATATATATATATATATATATATATATATATATATATATAATGGTGTTTTAGCTAACCATGAAAGTTCTGCGATAATAACTTAATTGACGAAATGATATATATATATATATATATATATATATATATATATATATATATATATATATATATTACTGTAAGAAAACAATCCACTATGCGGTTAAATCTCAGTGCTATCCGAAGTCAATATTTTAGATAATCGCTGTTGCAACACACGGGTACAAACAATGCGATATTATTTATTTAGTGATTAAATCAATACCGGTGGACGTTCTATTTGGGTTTCAGGACGGCGAGTGCAGCTTGTCTCATTGTCTTCCAGCTACAACCACATTCCGTTTGTAACATGTTATACGGTATTTATCACAAGATATAACATAGTCAGTGATTGTTAGACTGTTGAAACGTTGTACATTTCCACAACCAATTTCACATAATGCAATACATATGGTGATATTGATGACGATGACGATGACGACGACGACGGCGACGGCGACGGCGACGGCGACGGCGACGGCGACGGCGACGGCGACAATGGCGACGGCGACGGCGACGCGACAGCGACGGCGACAACGGCAGCGACAGCGACAGCGACAGCGACAGCGACAGCGACAGCGACAACGACAACGACTACGACAACGACAATGAGTCCTTGAGTCCTTACCTTGGCCGAAGCTTCCTGTTGATACAATGTCACCAACAGCAGCAACGCTACACACACCACGATCAACTTCATGGTCGCTGTCACACTGTGAAAAGTCTTCCTCACGTCAACACCGACACTGGTAGAAGTGGCCCCGACTAGCAGCGAGTCGCTCTCAACAATGTCCTTTCTCGCTGGTGTCGTTGTAAGTGATTGCCTTTGGTTGGAGGTCCTGGAGTGATCGGACGTACATTCGCGTTCCTTTAGGCACGTACCAGTTGACACTGACGATTAATTCGTGGCGAATGTAACTACGTGATCGTCGACAGGTGTGATTTATTGGGGGCGATCGCATCTTTTTTTATCGGTGGTGATATCATCCCAGCGGATACGAAGTAAGACGCATACCGTTTCGAACTAGATCAAATGTGGTAAGACTGCAAATAGAAAAAGCTTTCCTCTGGGGGGGATTTGGCGCCTTTACACGATGAAAAAGGTAAACTGAATATAAACTAGGTAAAACGTCACTCACTAGTGTTTCGTTTTTTTTTATAAAGTGGGCATAACCTATTGCATAATTTTGTTTTAGTATAAAAACTCCAGGATGGCATTAGGGTGGCCATCGTGTCACAACTTCCCGGATCACTGATGCTCCACTAGTAACATGCTGTATTTGTTAGAGTGCATAACCCCCTTTGCAATGCGGATTCGTCTCTAAACGAGGATGCGGGTTGTTATGCCTTAATGTGTGTAGGTGAGTTTTTACACAGCTGACATCGCGAGAGTGTCTATCTCCAAGAACCCTGGAAAATTAAATCAACGCCATTTAAAGAAAGAGGACGGATGTGATTCTTCTACCTTGGAAATCGGAAACAATGATACATGTTTGTCTAATGCGTTTTATATTTATCTTAAATGTCTCATATTTTGGACGACGCACTACTACGTGTGAAAAGTAGGTAACTAGGCTAATACAGTCGGTTGTTTACTGCCACTAGCAATCGGGTGTATATAGGGAATGAGTTATGGGTCCTTATTCAAGTATTCTACATTTTCGGAAAGGGCGATTGCAATCTTGGCAAAGGAACGACGCACCACCCATGGCGGAAACGACGGTTAATTGCATGTTGGCGTGATTTACATGTTTTGAGTTGTCAGAATATCGTAGCTACTGCTGTGACAGAACGCTAGTGAAGTATCTTTCATACAAATGCTTACTTTGCATAGAATTTTAAATGTCGTAGTGCATTTCATTTAACACAGCAACACTGAACAAATATCGCCAGCTATGTTCAGAATTTATTTTAATGTCTTTGGTTTCGTGGTTGTAAATTGAAATACATGTAGCCAAATATCAACACTGCCACGGGCATGGTTGCATATATATTTTATAATACCCATTAAGGAAGAAGGGTCAGAAATGGTTAATGACAGATAAAGTTTCTCTCTAATTCTATGTACTATTTCAATTTTTTCTTGAGGTTCAAGTTCAATTCATATTTAGTACCTGCGGATGAATTTATATATTCGAATTAGTTTTTTCTTCATTGAACAGTTTGAAGAACACTCATTGTATATGCCACTGATACCGCAATAATACGGTCTGGTATGTCACAGTAATCACAGACCACACAATATCTCGTGAATTTTCTGCTATTCATAAAGTTTTAGCTGTACACCGTTATGATGAAATACTATTAAATGCGATCCCTATATAAATCACGGTGTGTGTGACGTCATGCAAAATTCCGTCTTGTGTAGATGCATGGATGGGCATGTTGTCACGCACGTGTCAAATGTATCTTGAATTTCCCAGTCTATTTGAATATACCAGAATGTTAATCGCAAAGGATTTTCTAGCAGCCAATTGCAAGGACAAAGACAGATACAAGCGTCCGTGAATTGATGCAAACGAATTGTTCTCGGTAGCATATCTTGAACAGTTATATACCAACTCAAGACACTTACGTCACACACTTACTTAGAGGCCCTGGTAGCCGTAAACTATTAGATACTTGTTCACTTAAACATATGGCGTCGTTTATTGACAATCATCTACGCGTTTAAAGCGACATGATCAAAATTCGTGGCTTTTTATTTCTTTTTGCAAAATCATGTTAATCAGTATAACTTATAACAATTGTAGAGTCCTGACCGCCAATAAATGTTTTATCGAAACAGAACTGACTTCGTAATGTTAAACGTCGAATGTTTATAAAAATCCCGACGCTGTCACTCAAATCGCCGCGAGTGACACCCACCCTTTGACCTTTACCAACTGGGAGCCATGCACCCTTTTGGGGGGCCCCCGGGTTGTGGCCGTTAAGGGTTTTGGCCCCTTTTAACCCCTTGGGTTCCCACCCTGAAATTTCTGCAAATTTTTATTTGGAAACATGCAATTTTTCCCCCCTTCCTTTGGGCCTTTTTAAGCCCCCGCCCCCATATGCTCACCTACGATCTCGCAACACAGTTTGCTGCGAGAACGTAATACATCCACGCCCCCTGTCGACATTAAGGGTAATTATCTCGTATTTGGTGTAACTAGGTTGATATATCGCGACGTCCGCCACGACTTGTGATACGCGTTTATGGATGGTTATTTCACACCTTGTTTCTTTTGGCAAGGACAATCTTGAAAGAGACTAGAGGATCGGTCGTAGCCAAAATGACAGGTTAGTTTGCGGGGCCTGAAAGTTTTAACTTTTTAACATTTTTCCCTTCCCCCAAAAAAAAAAATTGAAGCGACATGCTCATTGGTCCGTGTGTTGTACCGAGCATGACCTGGAAACCTAATTACACCATATAGACGCGCTCCTGATTGGTCAATAGCACCGCAAAACTGTGTTACGTGTAATGAACTTTGACACAGCAGTGCGTCCCGTGCAACCAAAAACTGGGTTACGCGTAACCCAGTTTTAGCCAATCCGTAAGTCGTAGTGGACGGCCAGTACCACTTTTCTTTCATTGGCTGCTAGGTTTTTCTACTAGGATATTAAAATGTTCAGACAATAATTAGCCTTCATTCATTCACGTGCTGTATAAAGTTCGCCACATTCCAATACCTTAACATCCCATAATCCAACCTTTGTTTTTGTTTAGCAATCGGTGTATATAGGGAATGATTTATGGGTGTTTATTCACGCATTTATCAAGTTTGGAAAGGGCGATTAAAATCTTGGCAAAGGAACGACGCACCACCCATGGCGGAAACGACGGTTAATTGCATGTTGGCGTGATATACATGTTTTAAGTTCTCAGAATATTGTAACTACTGCTGTGACAGAACGCTAGTGAAGTATCTTTCATATTAATGCCGATTTTTGCAGCTTTGCACTGAATTTTAAAGGGAACCAAAAGGGAAATATTAAGTGCTATGCACGTGAAAGAGCTAATACAAAGCAACCATTGAACGGTAATCACATTTTTAACGTCAGTGGTTTATTAGTAAAATAATTCCAAAGTGGATAATTTTACTGAAATCATCGGCTTCATAGAGGCGTCCATGATGCGCCTCTTCCTGTTGTCTGACCGTGGTCTGACCACTCAGCACGCAGAACCGGCCTTAAAGTCACGTGTCCGATTGCGTGCGTCAATGCTATCGCCGTTGTAAACACAATGTTGTAAGATACGCGAACTTCGAAGAAGGACATCCGTTCGAAGAACGTTGCTTCGAATAGGATGTTTCTCACCGTATATACTGGGTCAGATCCGCAGAAACGTCGGCGACGTCCAGTTTTCAAGTAGTACGGAGCTGTGCAAACGATATTAGCGCGATATTTAATCACCAACGATAGTCGTCGAAACGGGTTACCGGTCGAATCCTTCCGTCGCCGTAGCCAAGTAAAGCGCGCAAAAAGGTTAGTAAATATTATTAAGTCTTCTGTATCTAAATTATTTGAATCTTGTACCATTACTTGTGTCTGTCGAGATGACTTATGTACATACTGATATTGTTCGTAAACGTCCACCACAGTTAACGTTCTAGAAGGTATGTACGCGGGATCATGGAGCCGCTAACTAGGTCCAAGCGAGTTAGGCCGTCCGATATTGTTATTCATTATTATTTGTTTTATTTTATCCTACTTTGAATGGTATATATCACGTTTGCATGAACAGAGGCATAACAATTAGGTAAAGCTACATGTCAATAACACACAAAAACAGCTGAATGCAAGCCAGACAGTAGACGTCATAGTCAATCCGCATGAACGATAATATAGGCACTTTGATATCACTCGCTAAATAACTTCAAAAGTACTGCCTTTCGAGTTTCGTAGCTACGCATGCAGTTCCTATTTTCAGGTTGACCGCTCTGAAAGTGCCAACATGACTGCTATATTTTCAGTAAACATATTATTCAAACATAAAAAATAGCATTGCGAATGTTGTTTTCAATCTTTCATTATTTGTTCAGTGAGAGAACAAATTACAAATTCTGTGTGTATCAGTTCAGATACTCATACAACATTGATACTAGGACATGTTACAGGCTTACAGTAAATAATGGATAATTAGCTATGATGAGACATAACATATGTACTGTATGAATCGCTTTGAAATTTGCAATATTATTGCCTTTATTGGTAGTTTCTTGAAAATATTGAGGACACACTGAGCAAACAAATAACAGACTAGCATAATATACTAGATGGAACGTGAACTTTATATATCCACAAGATCAATCTATCCAATACAACACTAGATCTTCGGAAAACGCTCGGTAAACATTTGGAACCAGTTTCTTCTCCACCACAATGAGTGAAATTCTCTACTCAACCATTGTGTCGTGCAAATCACTAATGTAATTCACACAAAAATTAATCCAATGGTTTAGCAAGTAAGTCAGATGATCCATGCACGTGGCGTGATGTCTCAATGTAAACATTTGCGAATTAACAATATCACAAGATGGGTAAGTACAATACAAATGTACTCGAGTACGAGTACGATTACTTTGAACATGCATGAGTACGAGTACTCAGAAAACAAATGTACTCGAGTACGAGTACGATTACTTTACAATATACTCGAGCACGAGTACGATTACTGCTTTCTAATGTAATCATGATTGCTTTCATGATTACTTTAATGAATATCCCTGTTTCTAACATAAAAGCGACTTTCATGGAATCCCTAGTCATCTCATTCTTGATTTCTGTTGTTGTGTCACTAATGTTCTAACTGATTACTATCCACTATCAAGGTGTTATTATTATTAATAATTAGGCGACTTTCTCATTTGGATGAATCAATTAACGCTGGATTAATAACTTAATTTATGGTTTCTGAATAATAAATATGAGGCATTTACAAATTTCAAATACACATCATCAAATACATTACACAATAACAACACTTCAAAACCAGGGGGCATATTCAAAAAAGTATCCAATTCAAATATGTAGTATATCAGATGGGTCCAGAAATGGGGTCAATACGTTAAGAAAGTATTTAAATACTGTTTTAAGTGTTGTATTTGATGTTTAGGAATTAAAAGTATTTGTATTTAAATAATCCTTATTTGACTTTTCAAATATTTTTTTTCAAATACATTGTCAGTATCAACATTTCCTTTCATATACACTATGGCCTGTTATTGTTACCTCAATGCACTGCAACTTCACCCAACATTGCTAATTACTGATGAAGACACTTAACAGCAGGCTTCCCCATGGCCCTACAGTGACCACAATGGTTGCTCAGAGCCAGAGGATGGATTAATACCTAACAGTGACCATGGGTCAATATCCCCTTTGTTCTTAGTCAGGCTTCAAATTGGCACCAGTTTATTCTGGTTTCTGGCTGACTTTGAAGTTGACCCTTCCCACCACATGGTAGTAATGATTAGCAGTGTCTCTTCTGAAGGCAACATAGGCATTCCATTATGGACCTCCTGGCGTAACATACAAACAATATATTTTGGCCTTTACGTCTTTCAGTCAGATGTCCTGATGCAGTTAGCAATAACAATACTCCTAGCACTGGTCTGCCTGTCATCGCAAAACACAAATTATGCCTATAAACTAGATGTCAATATGTGTTGCTTTTCTTATATTTATAAGTAATACAAAATGAAAAGTATTTGAAAAATATATGAAAAAAGTGACTGAATACTTTTCAATGCTATTCAATGTTGTCTAAGGTATTGTAATCCCTCAAGAATATTTGTATTTAAATAATTTCAATGTATATCTGACCCCATGTCTGGATGGGACAAACACAGAATAGTTGTGGATTTAGACAGGTTTACAGTTTTCACTTAATTAAACATAATACTAGACAGGGATTTAGCAGCTAACCGCCCAGACCCAGTCAGGATTCTGGATGTTGGAAATATGACCAGTCATTCACACCATACTGACAGAGCAAACAGTACAGGTGGGGCATATGGCCTGGCTTCTAAAATTACAAAGCAAGATGTTAGGGGATGCTTATCTCCTGCAGTGCTTCCCAGGGACTGTCACAATATAACTTGTACTTTGTACTAAGCAGGAGGGTGAGGAGATGTTGCTTCTGGGAAGAGAAGGTATTAATTAGAAAAATCTGACTGAATATTTATTTAACTGATATAAACGGTAATAGAAAATGAATACCTTGATTATTATTACATTTATTAGATTACTTCTAATATTGCCATTTTTATCTGTCTAATATAATATATTAGACAAGCAAATATTATTTGCTTGCAACTGTTCATATGAAAAAAATGTAATCGTGAAAAGTAATCGTGAGTACAATTACTTTGGTAATGTACTCGAGTACGAGTACGATTACTTTCCTTCGTACTCGAGTACGAGTACGAGTACTCAAGTACACGAGTACGATTACTCCATGAGTACACGAGTACGATTACTCCATCTCTGGACTGGAGTGAAATGTTTGTAAGACGCAGTATTATTTTACCAATTATGTATTCAATACCACATTTACAACATTAGGAAATTGCATGACTGAGCACTGTCAACTCTAGTGCATAAACACTAAGTGATCATGTAATCAGTTATCAAACATATGTTATGTAATATGTATCACCCAGAATATACACATCTCTATTCAATGAAGACAGCAGCTGGAGCAGCATACCATCTATCTATCTGTGCAATAATAAAGGCAACTCAGTATCTGTCAGCTGTCAAAAATAAGATCTTAGTGAGTATATAATCTGTGAAAACTTCTACTCTATCCATGACCGTTCCATCATACAGTCCATTTTAGCTCATCTTTGATAAGTATCTAACCTAATCTGTCCCTGAGTTGTTGATATTGCCAATTTCTTTCACCATACCAAAGCAAGTTTTATTCACTATTCTGCTATAACATATCATGTGCTTGATATGGCGCAGACCAGATGATCTTTCATATAAAAAACATAGTAATTCAACGATCAATATTACTTCTGACATCTCTTGTTTATGGGATGTATGCGTGAAACCAACCCAAGAACGTCCAGCGAAGTCCTATGAACCCTGATGTAACATGGCTCAACTCTCATTCATGGACTGTATCGTTGGAGCTGCAGAAGACACTACCAGCTGTATGTTTACCTGCAGTCACCAATATAACTGAACAAAAGAAGATCATTAATTCTGCATCTTTGTCAGAACTCTGGCCACAATACTTGCAATGACTGTCTGTCGAAATTTGCAGATTATAGGATTATTCTTCAACTATTAGTAATTTATATGCGTATCAAAGATGATTGATTTGTTCATAATCAATCCAACTGCTTAGTTACAAATCAATGATAATTTGTAAAGGCAGCAGTCAACAAGTGCTGAGTGTTATCCCATGTCTTGTTCTCCGCTGAGAGCACGGAAAGTTCCATCTTATGGCTGGTATACACTGGCATGACTCTCTGTAGTACCCTTCGACCAAACCTGCCATGGATCCACCAGGTGAAACTCTCTGTATATGGTCGACTTGGACACCTGAAATAAATAAGGCCTAAATAATCATATCAACTATGTACAGTGCACGCAGTAGTTTCAAGCACTGGATCAACTGAACTCTCAACTGAAAGACAAATAACATGCATATAATGACCTGAACCAACCGACTTGATCTGTTCACCATCATTGCTCAATTCACTCCAGCTATTATAGAAAAAGCCTTCAATATAGACGATGGTGGATGTTTGTACAAACGTCTTGATTAATCATGATACAAACAGCTGAGATCACTTCCCACAGTCATGAGATGGTGTTTAATTAAGTAGGTCTGGGGAGTAAAGTATAAACCACTTTGAAAAGGCAATGCTTAGCAGACATTGGGTCAAATACAGTGACATTTATTTAAATAAAAATACTCTTGACGGATCCAAATACTTTTTATTCACAAACATCATTAAAGTCTTAAAATGTGTTGCCCCCATGTTTGAGATTGGATTTTTCTCCTGAAACTGTGGTGACATATGAAAATGGAGGTATCTCTTATCATTATAGAATACATGTTGTGTTTTATAAAATCATTGGAACAGTTTTCAGTTCTGACATAGTGGACAACTGGGCATGCTACTCGAAATATTCTAGAATGATCCTAAATCGGTTACTGTTAAACATAAATTGTTGGGTATATTTCTACCTTAGAATACTGTCATAATAATGGCGTTTTCATTGTAGCGTCTCATTTGTATTATTTAAATAAACATATCATCATTGGTTTTAGCACGATTGTTCTGTTTGCTCTAATATTTATTATCAATATTAAAATTGAGCAACACATTTCTGTTTATAATACATGAACATATATGTTGGCAGATACATGTGAAAGTTATTCTAACCAAGGTTACATTTTTGAGCTTTTTATCTATCAAACATATCTTATAAATCGTAATGTTGTAATGTCATCAATTAGAACCAGATGTTTTGATGGTTTCATGAATTAGAAATATTAGTAACACATGTGGAACCTGACGGCTACTATTATGATTACCTCGCCACTATTATGGTTACCACAAAGTTACATTGCAATTAAGATCTCCGCAGAATATACATAAATATATCCACATGTAGTATGATTTAGAATATTTGTTCCATGAATTGTGTTCTTTTGCAGTTCAAATTGTGCACTCATTATTCAGACTCCACACTGTACATATATTGACTAAAAAACAACTGTTATTAACCCATGGAAGTCAGATTTCATAAAGGAACATGGGTGAATTTCCTTTTTTTTGTTTAGCCCTCTGGGTATGCTCCAAACTTTCCCTTTAAATATACCACGCCTATTAAAAGAACACTCCAATGCTGACTTCCCACACACAGTTGAATAATTAATCTTTCCCCTATATGGCTATGGTTCGATCTACTGGTGTGTTCTATTTATATCTATGATCACCCACACATCTGTTTCATAGGCGCACATGTCATGCTATATCAATAATACAATATGAGCGACACATTACAAAAAATAATGTCAGTATTTAAAAACAACAATTAATCTGTACCTTGAATTCAACAGTTAGTTTGAAGTGATTCTGTAACAGTTTAAGCTGGCGGGCGAAAGGACCGACTCTCCTCTCGTCGTGGTGTCACATGACATAAATCGCAGTATGACCCATATGATATTTGTTTCAAATTGGGAAACCTCGTTGTGTATAACATATCCGACACTACACCACTGATTTGGAGAATACTACACGGCATGGCTGTGACTAAGAAGAAACTCCCCGAATCCCGGGATCGAATGCGAGGCCATCAAAATACCTGTCAATGTCGCCTCGGCTTGTTACTCGCCTCTGCATTTCGGTTTCCGACGGGTCTTCTTTACCACGTTTACCAGCGCGTTCAGTTCTATCTTGAAAATGTTGGCCCTTATCGTTGCAACCAAAATTCAGCTATTTACGAAAATCATGTTCGCTTCCCACGCCAGGTACACGAAGCGGGTGTAAACATCGCGACGCGCCACATGGCGTAACGGAATTTTAAATACAGAGTTGCCCGCTCTGTCTCCCAATGAGCCAAGCATTTGCCGACGTCACACATCAGTCAAAATGGCGCGACTTACGAACTTTGATGGAAAAGGTGTTCAATTTTTTTAATTAATAAACCACTGACGTTAAAAATGTGATTACCGTTCAAAATAGTTTGTTTTTATTAACTCTTTCACGTGCGTAGCATGTAACTTTTCCATTTTGGGTCCCTTTAAACGTCGTAGTGCGTTTCATTTAAAGCAGCTTCACTGGGCAAGTATCGCCGAAATTTAATGTCTTGGGTTTTCTGGTTGTGATTTGAGATATATGTAGCCAAATGTCGACATTTCCACGGACATGGTTGCATATATATTTTGTAATACCCAATAACGAAGAAGGGTCTGAAATGGCTAATGAGAGAAAACATTCTCTCTAATTCTACATATTATTTCCATTTTTTTCTTGAGGTTCAAGTTCAATCCATATTTAGTACCTGCTTATAAATTGATGTTCCCGAATTAATTTTTATCTTCATATTAACTGAATGAAAAATATTCACGTTTTGCTTATTTATTTTGAGTTGTATAGGCCAGTGATATCGCACTAAACACGGTTTTGTATGCTACAGTAATCGCAGATCACGCAAGATCGCGTGGATTCGCTGCCGTTCATATACGGTGTGTGTGTGTGTGTGTGTGTGTGTGTGTGTGTGTGTGTGTGTGTGTGTGTGTGTGTGTGTGTGTGTGTGTGTGTGTGTGTGTGTGTGTGTGTGTGTGTGTGTGTGTGTGTGTGTGTGTGTGTGTGTGTGTGTGTGTGTGTGTGTGTGTGTGTGTGTGTGTGTGTGTGTGTGTGTGTGTGTGTGTGTGTGTGTGTGTGTGTGTGTGTGTGTGTGGTAGTGTGAAGTGTTTGCTAAGTAAAAACATGTAATGTGTGTGTGTGTATGGTGTGCTGTTGTGTTGTTGTGTGTGTGTGTGTGTCAATGTTGTGGTGTGTTATTGTGTGATGTGTAGGATGAATGTGGTAGTAATGTGTGTGTTAATCATGTCAATGGTGTGTGTGGTGTCAGCGCTGTGATGTGTGTCAGTGGATGTCAATAGCGTGGGTGTGTGTGTGTGTGTGTGTGTGTGTGTGTGTGTGTGTGTGTGTGTGTGTGTGTGTGTGTGTGTGTGTGTGTGTGTGTGTGTGTGTGTGTGTGTGTGTGTGTGTGTGTGTAATTCGGTAACATTTGTTTTTATTGTTTTTCCAACTATTGATAATTTGTATTAGAAAAGGATGCGATATATTTTTATCATAGTCTAGTCCCGATCTTAGAACAGTAAAACGGCAATTATTTTCAATATTTGGAATATTCCTTAAGATTTCTACGTAAAGAAATACATTTTTGTATCACCTTTCTTAACTAATGTTACTCCAGCTATTTGTTTAGAGTAAGTTAAATCATTTGATAAATGAATCCTTAAAATAATTTACATCATTGACTTCTTAAAATAAAATATGTGGCACCATATCAAAACTTCAGAAAGAAAAACTACATTAAACAATAGCAGTATCCACCTGTAGCTTCTGGTCATGTACTTTTCCAGAGCCATTTGTTGCTGTTATTAGTTGAGTTTCATAGGAACGTTTCTTCTTAAAAACTATGTTGGAAAGGTTAATCTACAACTATCATTTTTTTTATCTAGCTCTTCTATCTTAAAAGGCGCACTTTACGTTAGCGAAACTTGACGGAAGTGACGTACATAAGCGTGACGTTGCCAAGCAGCAACCAGTTCAATTGTTTCCGGTAATTTTACATTAACGGTTTGTCTGTTTGTTTTTGTGTGCATGTGTGTGTGTTTGTTTGTTTAATTGTGTGTCTGTTACCAATATCGATATATACACGTTTTAGAAGTAGAAGTAGGTATGTGCAATAGTCATATGTGTTGCTTGTATTAGACATGTATATGAAACTTACGGTAACCTAATTATGTCTGTACCTCAGTTCCTTCATAGAAAAACATTAATGTTCCTTGGAAGGTGCATATTGCTAATTAACGAACGAGGGGGACGACATACAATACTTTCAAGTACAGCGTTCATTTGAACGTTTCTCACGCGCGCTCCGTTGAACAATTTCAATGATTGTGACGGAACTGAGTTACCGACCTTGTGCACTATAGCGAGGGAATTCCCTCCGCAATGCATTGTGGATATTTTGTACACGTCAAAATGTTATTGTGTTGCCATTATTCCATGTTAAAATGCCTGAGTTTGTTGGTGTCTCGCAAGATCTGGGTACATAAAAAGACAAGGAAGTGATTAAATCTTCTCGTCACATAATGATAATCAAAGTGTGTGAATCCGTCATCAACGTATTGTATTACTGGTTATACCATACTATTTGACAGCAAGATATTCGTTGAAAGCAACTCGTAAAATCACGCGACTGCCGCCAGTTCTGAGAGTCACAGTGAATGATAGCATCCATGTCAGTGTGGGTAAGTGTGGGTTTATGTGATTGACACCGATATAATTATAGATATCTTGTTAATAAAATGATATGATACGTCGGGTCACGGTAAAACAGGCTCATCGATGCCCAAAGGCGAAGAGGTAGAGCGCCAAGTCAAGCCAAGGCCTTTTGTCAAACTCAAGGCTCAAGCCTCGGCTCAACCTCAGACCCAAGCCAAAGGCAAAGCCAAAGGCCCAAATATGGTTTCGTTGTGCACTTGCTGGGAAACCATTTTTCCGGCGGAATCAAACGATCGTATCGACGCTTAGCTTAACTTAATCTTAAGCCAAGGCTAAGTAACGCCAAAAGCCGTGCGTCCTAAATCCAGCTGATGCTTTACTAATATAAAATGTGTTGGTGTTGTTGTCACCCCAGAGTAATACCTTTAGGCGAATGTTGCCAATGTCAGACATGTTATGACTTGTATGATATGTTGCTGTTATGCTAACATACATAACACGATAAATTACAGCTGAATACATAAGGTTACGCATAGTACAATTCAATGTTCCCCTTTTCGTGGTATTACGCTGTTTTCTATTCTGTTGGCTGTTTAGGTGTGTTTCAACCAAGTCAATGTAATTAAACAATTTCATTTCTCTTTGTAGAGTCCAGAAGGCGTAGAAAATAACACGCAGTGAATCATAGGAGATAGCCGATATACAGATTGGTGTCGACGGGAAAAGGGGACTATGCCTTTTTACAGAAACACCTGCTCAGTTGAATTGGGAAGAGATTCAAGCCTCAAAAGAGAATAATAATTATAGTAGCAGCAAATCTTAGCTATGACAAAATATCATTAATTTGGAAAAGACATGACATCTGCACAGCTGAATGTCAGCAAGTGGTCCAATGTCATATTCTGGTTTCCGGAGGCAAATACACTCATACATTGCACTTTGAATGCATTCTGATGGTACAATAAATGCAACATAGATATGCAAATATCTATATTGTAGCATCAACATGTGTTAACACAGGTGCTATGATATTCATAATAAAAGTAAAACGCTTAGTGAAATTGTAGAGTGTTGTATGTTTGAAAGTGTATGTTTTTAAAGACATTTTATGTGCTGAAACATTGATATAAAAATATAAGTCTAAAATACATGCAATAATGTTCTAATGACACATACGCACGCACACACTAAGGTTTTTACAAACATTCATCCATTAGGCCCTGTGCAGGTCGGTTGGTACCTACTGTTCCAAAGTTGTAGTTGACTGCTGTAAAGGAGCATTAATAAAATATCCACCCAACTCCAGGCTACTGTGATTTTAATATTCTAAGTAAGGACAACTGTGTGATTAATATACAATACAATGTGTGATCATTAAATATACTTACTAGCCCATGACAAATGCCATCTTCTCAACTCACGATCCCTTCACTGAACCGACATTTGACATGAGACATTTCACCCTGAAACATACAGCTATCGCCACATTAACAAATCGCAATTGTAAATGTATAGCTATAAATATAATGTATGTCAACGTTTTGTAAGTGTAAGCAACTGTAATATAAAAGGTAAGATTCACTCTATTAGTATCCAGCCGTGATTAAAATTGGATGAAGATTAATTGCATAACGTCATTAAATAGGTGTTTATTAAGAGCAGTAGCGGTAAGTGTAACGTAATTGTTCTGAGCCAAACATATATTATTATGCCTAAAACATTTAAAAGTTATAACCCCCTTGAAACGCTAATTATTCACAATTTTTGGAGAGTGTGGTCCTCAAACACAGATCTACACAGACACCGTATTTTTTTTACAATAGACCCCCTTCTTTAGTTACCTTATCAATGGGTTTGCATTTTTCTCTGACTTGGAGCACACACTCCTATGAAGATCATCTGGAATATTGTCCTGCACCTCTGGTATGTGTTGTTTTGCATATTTTACGTCTCCCTCGAATTTTACAAAAAATGTCCATGATTCCTGGTGATAATAATATGTAAAGCTGTGGTAGGACACGCAGGCCTATCTGAAATATTTACAATTTTTTATTATAAGGGATATATGTAGCAGATATATACCGTAGATTATCTTAAAGCAAAAGGTTACAATAGCTGCTTTGCATGAAGTACCTTACACAAGTAAATTGACGAATTCTAAATTGTGAAATAGACACCACTGTCAAAAACCGTGCGTCTTATCTGCACCACATGCAAACAACTCTTCGATAACATTTAAATGACACGGATTTTTGACGTATCAAATAGTAATACAATAAGTTGCGACGCTCTTTGATGACGGATTCACACACTTTGATTATGTGCCGAAAAGTTTCATTTCCTTGTCTTATAGACTGATTATATAGCCAGTTTGTGATACAGCCAGATCTCGCGAGACACCCAAACAACTTAGGCCTTTTAACATGGGTTAATGGCGGCACAACAAAATGTTGACGAGTACAAAATGCACAGTGCATTGCGTCGGAAGGGGTTCCCCAGATAATGTCATCATAGTGCACAAGGCTTATTAGGTTACCGTACGTTACTTGTGTTGTTTGTTTTAGATCTAATATGTGTAACTGTGCGTGTGTTTGTGTGTTGTGCGTGCGTGCATGCACCGCACAAAAGAATAGGTGTCACCACTGTCTGTTTGGAATTGTCAACAGCGACAACAATGGTCAGAAGGCAGACCAATTCTTGAAGAAAGAACAACAAACGAACAAGATAAACTGCCAATATGACGGTGACGACGACACTACTTCCCCTTGTCGTCTGCGTCTTGGTGTCTTCCACGTATGCGACGATCAGTGCTTATAGTGAACTTATTGATTTCAAGCCTTCCTATGAATTTTTTGGTAAGTCACTTAATGTGTTGACAACAGGTCGTTGTTAGTGTTACACTGCACAGGGAACCCGGGGTTAGTTGACACACGGCTTGCTTGTCACAAAGCCTCTATATGGCATGTACACGAGCCCGTGGAATTGCCACTGCAGTGCCCGTTTGGCAGACATCTCACCAATGACAACGGCCGTGTTACACGCCTCTTGCCCCATACCTGGGGGCAAGACGCCCTCTTGTGTGGGGCATGAAGCCTCCGGGGGTTCCTTGCCCCATTGACAGGTTCATTGTACAACATATCAATACCGAAATGAAAAATTGTCGTGATCAACATGAAAATGTTATGTATGTATTATCTTGTGCAATACAATAATCGAAACTACTTAATCATGACAGTCCTTAGCTGGCAGATAAAATAACTTTGCCGGTGTACAACATACGAATACCGAAATACTCGACATCAACCTAAAAATGGTTTATAGGTATTATCTTGTCCAACACAGTTACCTAACCAACATATTTACGACAGTCCTTCACTTTTAGGAAACATAACATCTAAATGTTCACGTGATACAGTTGACTGACTATCTTCAATGGTCCTCCAAAGCTAAGAGTGCAGCTTTCAGAATGTAGCCATATGCATCCCGTTCCGTCTTGCGCTTGTATGTGCGAACCATATCTAAAACACATTGCCCACTCAGCAAGTAATCACATAACATACAGGTCTGCAAATATTACATCTCTATAAATTATGAAAGCCATTCTTCACTGAAACGTCTGAGCGGAACCTTTACAGATATTGCCAATTGTTTACGTAATAATAGCGCTTTACGGCGTAATTTTGAATAATCTGACCGACTATACGAAACAACTATATTTTATAACCTACTCACGCTTACAGACTGTTACCGAATTATGTGGGGCGAGACGCCCCGGGGTCGTCTTGCCCCACACGGTCGGGGGGGGGGCTTCTTGCCTCCAGCATGCATGATCTACACAAATGTAGATTCCCGCGCTAATTATAATTATCACCCATTTTCACAAAAACGTAAATGAAGCTCTATAGACTACACATAAATATAACAACACTTGCACGAGGCTATGTTTAATCTTTTTGCTGTAGTAAAACATTATAAACACACAATTATTACATCAAACATGTAACAAAGCATTAAATGCAAAATACTTATTTACCGCTTTTTTTACCAGCGTCTGTTTTTCGGTCAGAGTAGACAATAGATGGCAGCATTGTATTCGTCCACCAGACACATATCTCAAACACATAAAACTGACGTAATACAAGGGGGGATTGTTACCCCACGGGGGCTCCACGCCCCACCCTACCCTACTGACAAGGCTCCACATCTCAAGATTATCAACAGCAGACCATAACTATCACAATTTTGCAAGGATACATTAATAAGTTACTACCATCAGAATCGACATGTTTAAATTGTGTGTATGTCCATTGTACGTCTGGACAGTTGAGTAGTTGTTAACTGTTGCGTTGTACGCTTAAATTATTCCGGTCGTTAAAAACGTTCCAGTTGACGTTTCTGCGCATGCGCGATATATGTAAAATCATCAATGTGCAGCGAAAAGATAAAGCATTTATGGTGTAAATATTACGGGTTGTCCGTTGGGATGTATATAACCTCTCAGCAAAGTTATTTGTCGCAAATTAACACGAGGCAAACAAGTTTTTAGGCATATTTTGATAGCAAGCGTAAATCACGTAACAGTAGTGCGCCATAATCCGTGGCAGTGATTTATAAAAAAAGTTATATTTTATTGCGTTGAATGACATTTTAAGAAACTCTTCACAGTTATCATCATAGGTAAGTTAACGAACGGCTCGTGGCATTTATACCGAAAATGCTTTGTTGTTTCGCTGGACATTGATTTTACATTTATTGCGCATGCGCAGCAACGTCAACCGGAACGTTTTAACGACCGGAAAAATGTAAGCGCGACAGTGTCATGTTAATATGTTCGAGACACCACACGTGACTGCTGATGTGTCGCCAGCTAAATCCAGTATCTGTATCTGTATCTTAACTGGCAAAATGTTCTAGGGACACATCACGCCAGTGCGCATGGTGGGTCATCTGACTTAATTGTTAAAATGTTGGTTTAAACTATTCTGAAATGATTTTAGTGATTTACTTGAGACAGTGTTTGAGGGGAGAGAATTCCATTCCTTAATTGTTGTTGGGAAGAAGCTGCTTCCAAATATGTTTGCAGAGTATCTAATTTGCAAGAACTGACTGTCATGTTTACGTGAGGTTCTAGTGTTGTGTTGGATATTGTGATCTAGCGGGATATCTATAAGGTTATGTTCCATTTTGTATATTATGCTAAATCTTTTAATTTTTCTTCTTGTTTGGAGGGTGTCCCACTGGAGGTCTTTGAAAAGTTGGGTTACTGTTCCTGGTTCTCTAGAATAGTTATGTGTACAAAATCTGGCAGCTTGTCTTTGGATTCTTTCTAAGGTTTTAATATGTTTTAGGCAGTGTGGATCCCATGATGCTGATGCATATTCAAGTATTGGTCGGACAAGGGTTGTGTAGGCTATTGACTTAATGTGGGTTGGGCATTTATTTAGATTTCTCCTAATGACTCCTAGAGTCTGTTGTGCTTTCCTAGCGACTGAGTTGCATTGTGCTGTCCAATTTAATGTATTTGATATTTGTACACCAAGATAACAATGTGATTGAACAGATTTAAGTTGTTGGCCACAGAAGGTGTAAATATTTGGTGTCGGTTTTCTTGAGGCTAATGTCATTGTGAAGCATTTGGTGGGATTGAATTTCATAAGCCAGGTGTTTTGCCATTCCTCAAGTTTGATTAGATCATTTTGGAGGAGAGAAATGTCATTGTCTGATTTAATTGGTTGATATAGTAGGCAGTCATCTGCAAAAAGGCGAACGTTTGAAGTGAGATTGTTGGGTAGATCATTTATGTAAAGTAAGAAAAGTAAGGGCCCCAGTACGGTTCCCTAATGGTACCCCTGAGGTGACTTTAATTGGTTTGGATGCTGATCCATTTATTACAACCTGTTGAGTTCTTTCTGCAAGGAAGCTTTCTATCCATGACGATATTGGGCCTGTGATGCCATAGTATTTTAGTTTGTGGATTAGTCTTTTATGTGGAACTTTGTCGAATGCTTTAGTGAAGTCTAGAATGGCCATGTCTACATATTTCTTTTCATCTAGATATTTGCTTATGTCATGGACAGTTTGAATTAATTGAGTTTCTGTTGATCTGTTTGCACGAAAACCATGTTGGTGGTCAGTTAGGATGTGATGTTGTTCAAGGTGTTTCATGATGTGGCTATGAATTATGTGTTCAAGAAGTTTATGAAATCACAGGTGTTAAGGATATTGGTCTGTAGTTTCGAGGTTTCTGCCCTGTTTCCTTTCTTGAAAATTGCTGTTATGTTTGCTTCGTTCCAGGCTTTGGGGACTTGACCAGAGTCAACTGATGATTGGAAGATGTCATGTATTATTGGTGTTAGGTGGTAGGCATATCTGTTTAGAAACCATGGTGGAATGCCATCTGGTCCTTGCGATTTAGAGGTGTTAATTTTTGATAGTTGGTCATGTACTCCTTTAAGTGAAATTGTTAATTCGGGTATTTTTCCATGTGGGCTGTCATTCAGATTTGGCAGCTTGGAATTTCCTTCATATGTAAAGACACTTTTGAACTGATTGCCTAAGGCTTCTGCTTTTTGCTTGTCATCGCTAATTATGTTTCCCGCAATGTTGAGGTCCCCAATACCCTGGTTATCTTGTCTAAGTTTGGAAATGAAACTCCAGAATGCTTTCGGTTTGTCTGTTATTGCAGTTGTTAGGAATTGATTTATATAGGACAGTCTAGCAGAACGAAGGTGTTAAGTAATATCTTCAATGCTACTGCAGAAAGCGGCAAGCCAGTCGGCTTCTGCAAGTACATTGACGGCGAGGTCAGCAAGAGAGTTGAATTCGGAGACTCACTGCCGGAACAAAACTTTAACGGCCGCTGCATTAGTTGCTGGACCTGCAATCCGCAGGGTATGCAATGCCAAAGAACGTCGACCGGGTAAGAATCGGGACGCAGACGCGGTGAATTGTGTAGAGCGTATTTCGCTAAAATGAAAAGTAGTGATCACAAAATGAATGGTCGAAGTGTTGTGTAACAAGTTACCTATCCCAAGGCAAAAACTAATCGCTAAAGAAATTCCTTAATTCCGTGGTGTTTAGAGCATTTTCAGATCGGCTAGTAATGTACATGTATTTTAACAGACAGTTTAATTTGATTTAACTTTTTTATATTTTATAACAGTGTTTATTTAAAGTATATTTTTATTTTTTTATTTTTACGTAGGTGTGCAATGATGATTTTAATTTTTAACAAGATATGCTAACATTGTACGTTAATATGATATTACATGGAATTGTTGATTTTAGTATGAATGTACATGTATAATCCAACTGTAATGTTGCCACATAATAAATTTATCCTTATCCTTAGTATACGTATTACATGTTTTCCACAATTTAAGTTTCACAACAATTAGCTCGCGCTGCGGCTGATTACGTCAGTACCAGTTCTTCTGTGCCTGGCGAACAGCCCTGGCTGCAAGGTTGGAAGTGGTCGAAGATTAACTCTTTTAACAGTAGCCATATTAGTAAATATTAAAAGGATAGTACTTTAGGTAACTAAAGCCTTATTCGCTGTGCGAATGCATCTGCTGCTTATATTAGCAAATGGTTGACATTTCAGCTTTTAAAAATTATATTTCCCATGTATTAATGTCACAAACATATGATTAAATAACATGGAATGACAAATAGTTTGGTGTCTCTTAACAGCGTGGCTCGAACTGTCACAATGTTGTTGTTCGTTTCAGTACGGAATGCTGATCACACTTGTCCAGGCATCACTGGATGACGTCCCAACGAGAAGCGGCCGACGAACTGACCAACGCCAAGACACAGCAGTTCACATCAGGGAGTCCCGCCAGAGGTCGCTGTCGTCTCGTGTTTTGCGTTTTGCAATATTGATCTCACAAAATAAATACAAAAAATGATTTCACGTGTTGCTGTGCTGTCCTTAACTGTATTCGTTCATCACCACAATAAGTCTGTAGGACTGACTGGACATAAAAATAGTGATGTCGTGTTGACCCGGGTGTGCGTGCTACTCAAATTACCCGTCATGCATTCTGCATCGTACAAGAACCTAGCACGAATTCTGACAACGGTGTCGTTACAAGGCGACCATACCGATCTCGCCAGTTCGGCACTTGTGTAGAATTCGGACCCACCTCAATGTTGCCGTTATGACTATATTTGCATGCATTTGATACCTCACACTAACCCTACCCCTACTCCTAATCACTCAGCATTCCCAACTATTTTTATGTTTTTACAAAATATTGCGTTTTGAGACCCAACTAGCGCTCCGATGCCAGCCGCAAGCGCAATGGCCATGTAAGCCTATTACTGCGCTGTGCACCTGGAATAAGCCTATAAGGGATATACATAGTTTGTCTATGCCGACCGTATCGTCTTTTCGATCTCAAATGTCCACTAAGACGCAATATTTATAAAACATAAATACGCGTGTGGTGATGTTGAATGGTTGAAATAACAAAATGATGTATACAATGTTGGCAAAGTTACAGTTATAACGGCAGAATTGAGGTGGGTCCGAATTCTACACAAGTGCCAGTTATGTTTTTCATTATATCCTACATTTGCAGTACATACAGCCCATCCGTATTTCTTGTGCACGTGCAGGCGCACGCAGACACGCACGTAACGCAATGATAAAACGAACGCATACGTACATAAACGCATCTAAGGGCACCGGGCTCCTGTATGATAACGAATTCATGTTGTCAAGATACTCGCAGAACTTAACATCCAGGCGACACATCAATATTGTACAATAGTATAGGACACTGATTCTACAGTCTCTCTTTACGGCAGACTTAATTATGGTAAGCAAGCGGGTTACTCCTTGAAATGTCAGGAGTGAACTTGAAACGTTTCGACCGCCGTGCATTTGCCTGTGCAGGACTCACTCTGTGAAACAAACGCCCTACGAAAATGCGCGACAACGGAATCTAGCACAATTTAAGAAACAATTAAAGCCATTTTTTTCTACATAACTAGTTGTACACTACGAATATTATATTTTAGCTTAACTTATTATGATATATATATATATATATATATATATATATATATATATATATATATATTACGAAATGCAGTATTGCTAGTAATAGTGCTTTGTTTCTAACTTCATATATGTAGTAACATTTTAAAGAATGTAATTTGATATGTAAATACATATACGACTTAATTTATTCATTGCATATTCTACACGGTTTTATCACAGCGTATCATTACTTAATATTATATTACTATCATCATTATTTAATCAGTATACGCAGATTTATTATCACAACGTCTAGTTATTTACATGTATGTACATACCCGTGAACGGGACATACGTCCCGGATTTGATGGTGTTAAAATAAATTTTTATTATTGTTAAATGGAAGAACAGTAGCAGCGTAAATCAAAGAATGACAACTGCATAACACACTTCGGGGCTGACAGTCCGAATGCAGGGGTTCTCCCGCGACACGAGGTAAATCTCGTGCTCTTTGCTTGTATAGTTTCGCTTAACCG
>JAODUO010001649.1:60000-62500 GCA_025642075.2 Ridgeia piscesae | reverse complement strand
ACTGAAGAAACAATCGCAGATCGATTAATTAAGCTCGACCGTTAGACACTATGACAAGCAAAACCGGCGCGTGGGGACCGAACAGTTTGCCTATAGTTATTAAACAAAATTTTTAATGAATTTGATTGATTGAATTAAAGTTTATGATTGATTGCAGTCATCCAGATGAACTAGCGTGTGTGCGGATACGGGTGGCGTAGACTGGTGGACGGGACGGGTACAACCCTTCAATTGGGTGCGCTGAGCCGTAGTTTCAGCACGACGCGACATCGGAATAGGAGATGTTGACATTTGTTTTCGCTACGACGTTCACAACTTCGCGAACGTCGGATGTTAGCAACAGAAGACAAGACGGGGACGGGGGTGGGGTAGGTGCGATTGACATTTGTTCGCGGCAACGTTCACAAGTCCACAATGTCCTTGGCGGAATATATATGCCGCAGGGGTACTTCAGCATCTAGTTGTGTGTGTGAACCGTTATTCAGCCCCGCCAATTGTGTAGGCATATAAAGCTACATAACCGTTACAAATGTGTCGAACAGCAAACCATGTAAGCGTTTTCATTATTGTGAATATATGAAGATTCACAGTGGGTTATCACAGTACGTGTATGCCACGTCTATGCAACGGGCCAAATGTCAGTAACACTCATTACTGGTTGCATGAAGATCTTGACCTTTATAGTGTTTGTCATGGATCTGTTTGCAGTTCGTCATTTCACTCGTGTTCATTTCCTATTGGTCCACCTACCCTACGTTCGACGGCAAACGCGTCGACACAAACAATAAACAAATTATGTGTAATTTGTCTCAAATGTATTACTTAATGAAAAGGTACTCGTATGGCGAAAATACACCGTCAGCAATCAATCAGTCGTTTAGATTAGATATAAACAATATCTTGATAAAATGAAATAACTGACACTTGTAGACGCCGGTTAAGCCATGGAAGGAATCTGCAAGCCTGCTACAGAACCTCCAACCCCTGTCGGTTAGGAGGACGTGTGATTTCCCAGTGATTCAGCAGCGAAAGGAGTTTATTCTCCTCCAGACCATAGTTACCTAAAATAACTTACATCGGTCTACACCCCATAATACCTTAACAATGTCCCGACAATTATGAATAATGTTGCTGTCAATTAGGTTTAGCAGCCGCTTTGTAAACGTGAACGGAATCTGACATAGCCTCCCTTCCGATCAACGATGGCTAAGACAGCCTCTTCGCGTTTCAGTCCGCACGCGTTGTTGAGCTTGTGGTCGCTGAGTGAACAGAAGTAATGGCGAGTGACACAACTTGCCCTGGGTTTGACACAACTTGCCCAAGGTTTGACACAACTTGCCCAAGGTTTGACACAACTTGCCCTGGGTTTGACACAACTTGCCCTGGGTTTGACACAACTTGCCCAAGGTTTGATACAACTTGCCCTGGGTTTGACACAACTTGCCCAAGGTTTGACACAACTTGCCCTGGGTTTGACACAACTTGCCCAAGGTTTGACACAACTTGCCCTGGGTTTGACACAACTTGCCCTGGGTTTGACACAACTTGCCCAAGGTTTGACACAACTTGCCCTGGGTTTGACACGGCAGCACAGGAGTCGAACCCGGGTTCACTTAGGTGAGTCCAAAGCTCTTGCCACTGCCCCACTGCGCCACTGCGCCACTGCGCCACTACGCCACTGACCAAAACATGTGCCTCACAAAAAGTTGCGGTAACGTCTGCATATCCTCGGTCCGAACAGAAGACTCGGCACAGCACATGAGATCTTGATGGATTTCAAGAGAGCAATCTGAAGAAAAAAAACTTCTCGTTGAATATTCACCCCTTGGTAAACGCCAGGGAAGGACGAGTCTTAAGAGTGTTTTCCGGCACACATTTGAGCGTTTGTGAGACATTTGAATTATACGTTTCCTCCCATCACGACCCTGGTTTCTGCCAGTTCATATCTTATATCGTCAGGCATCATATGCTTGTTTAATTAAAAAACTATCACAACTGAAAAGTTACGTAGAAATTGTAAAACTAAAAGTCAAGTATATATGATATACATGACTTAGAGATTTATAATGTATTTTATAATCGCTTGCAATAGTAAGTACAAATATGATTTATTAACACATTTGCCAGTTTTGCTGTTAACTTTAAAACTGTGTCCCGTTTTTGTTGTGTTCCTAATTTGTTTGTATATATATATATATATATATATATATATATATATATATATATATATATATGTGTGTGTGTGTGTGTGTGTGTGTGTGTGTGTGTGTGTGTGTGTGTGTGTGTGTGTGTGTGTGTGTGTGTGTGTGTGTGTGTGTGTGTGTGTGTGTGTGTGTGTGTGTGTGTGTGTGTGTGTGTGTGTGTGTGGGTGGGTGGGTGGGTGTGGTGTGTGTGTCTGTGTCTGTGGCAAAGCAGCAGATGTACGAATTATTTTTCATATGCGTCGTTTCCCGCTATTCTAAGAAGTAAGAACATATAAATTACCGGAACAGGAGGCTGA
>JAODUO010001649.1:45000-47500 GCA_025642075.2 Ridgeia piscesae | reverse complement strand
ATAAACTAATAAAATCGCCTACCTTCTTCGCTATCGCTTCTCCCTGACGAATAATTGCCAGCACCACCACCGCCATCAGCGCCACCGCAAACTTCATGGCTCACTTCTTCAAAGTTGATCTTCACGAACGTCAGAAACTCTCGTCGTTGCCTCAGAAAACTATGTCCACGTTCTTGCAGATGTCGGTAGTTATACAAAATCAGACATGACGCAATAGAGCAGTTTACATTGATGGATGTGCTATTCATGATACCCCTGGCACGTGTTAACTTGGCACGTGTTAACTTTGTGTGTCAATGCACTATCACAACTCTGTCCAAGTGTTTTGCAGAATCTGAGAAAAGAGGGAGGCAAGTTATCAAACCAAATGAAGGTGTAGCACTGTCGAGGGCGTCACCTTTATTTCTTTGTGTCGACGTAAATACCAGACATTGTAGCGAGTGAATATCGGCGCTAAAGCAAAACTTCAATAAAGTGATTAATTAAACCCAGCGTGGACGTGGCATTGCGGGCAAAGAGTGTCACACAGTGAGTGAGACACAGCGTTAACAGATAGATCATCGTCAATCACCGGGGGTATGAGGAGCATCTGCCCTCAGAACGTGTTACGTGTAACCTGTGGCGCACTCCATCCAGACCATCGCAATGTGTCATGGTGTATGTTATTTATATCCCTTTCCAGAGCTTTGCAATGTGTCATATGTGTTAGCTATAGGCAGCGCTATGACAAGTACTCCATCATCATCTCATCTTGGTCGTCTTTCAGGACGTCCCGCGTTGAACACACAGCCCTTCCAGCACCCTCTGTCCATCATGACTGTCTGCAGATCATTTGTGTTTCCCAGCCCTGTATCTTGCAGCAGGTTGTCAACATAAGTCATTGTTTGCCTTCCCCGGTTTGCATGCCCATCCGTTGGCTGCCACAGGACAAGTTTGTTGGCGACTTCATCATCGTGTCTGACACAATGCCCAGCGAGCCGCATTCTTCTTTGTTGTACTTTGGTGGATACTGGCGGTAATTCACCATATAGTTGTATGTTGGGTGTGTGTTGTTTTCATGAGACATTAAGGGCCATCCGTAGCATTCTAGTGTAACAACCGTCAAGTTGCTTTTCATAGTTTGTGTTATTGTCCACGTTCCCGCACCATATAGTAGAACTGATTCGACGGTAGCGATAAACAGTCTGATTTTTATTCTTTTTGAGAATGTTGACGTCCATATCTTTAGTAGTTTGTGACAGTACTTCAGAAAAGTAGCTAAGTAAAAGTAACCTCCCAAAAACTACTTAAGTAACACTAAAAGTATCCCCGAAAAAAAACGTCAGCAGTATCTCTCCTTAAACACTACATCAGTAAAAAGTACAAAGTACAGTCTAAGGCATACTTCGTAGTTGTCTTTATATTGTAAATTCATGACTATTATATATATATAGTATTGGCACAGTGTGTGCAGTATGCCCGTATCAATGCTGAGGTGCGTGATATCAGCAGTCCTATAGCACATTGCCATAACTGTATTTTGAGTTCTCTATCCGTAACCGTGTTTCGTATTTAATTTCCGAGCATCAGCCCTTTGTCCGGCTTTTAGGCCGGTATGCAAAATAATCACCTTGTCAATTTCCCAGACCAACATAAGCAATTATGGTTATTCTGTATATATTAAAAAACAGATTATGGGACACAAAATAATTGCCCAGACGAAAATCTCGGCGATATAACATGTTGGGATTAAAAACATCATCGTAATGCAAACAAACGGTTTTGCTTGCGTTCGTGCGTGCGTGTGTGTGGTCGTGCGTGCCTGCATGCGCATGTGTGTCGGCGAGTTTCCTGTGTGCAAGCTTGAGGCGCGTGATTGATTCATTGTTGCTGGCCTCATCAATGTAAAGGTGTATATATATATATATATATATATATATATATATATATATATATATATATATATTTTTTATATATAATACAATAATATATATATATATATATATATATATATATATATATATTATATATAAAGTTAAACGCCGCGCGGGAGACCAGTTATGCATATAGCACCGGAGCCGGTCTCTTTAAAGTTTTAATATGTGATTGCATAACTAATGCATTTTATTTAATGATTATCCTTGTTATTGGAGATAGTTTAGATATAAAGGAATTAACTTAAACTATGCAATTATTATAAACTTTATTTTATATTTTGATTGGTTTTGAGCAGACTTATTGCAGACACTTGTATATATTATTTATGCGCTTAAGGCGCCGCGTACGGGACCCCGGCAGAGAAGTGCTTATAGTTTAAAAAAAAAGCTATATATTGATTGAGGGGTTAGCGTTCCGTGCTCAGTGTACTATATGCTTCTTTGATATGTATTAATTTTAATAAATGTATACACACATTAATAAAACAAATATTTGACGGGACTCCTAGCCATACGTTGTACATTTGTTAAATGCGGCGCTGTCAATTTGTGTATCTGCATATATATATACGTTGTTATTGTTA
>JAODUO010001649.1:30000-35000 GCA_025642075.2 Ridgeia piscesae | reverse complement strand
CCTGCGCAGTGTACAGTGTACCATAGTACACAATTACGTCTGTAGTGTACAGCGTTACTTCTATGGTTAACACTGACCTATTTGTGTACAGTGTTACATGTGTAGTGTAAAATATTACCTATACAGTGTATAGTGATATATATCTAGTGTACACTGGTAATAAATTGATCACAGTTAGAGGTATTTTATCCGTAGATCTTTGTGAGACTGTCCTGTTGTGCACGCCTTCCAAACGTTTGCAATTTATCAAAGTTTCTGTTAGACGCAGTTAAACTCACTGCGGCGCGACAGAGACAAATTGTCATCAGTTCCCTCCTCCGGTCCTACGATGTCATGATCGAACACAGCGCGACAGGGAACGACACGGAATCTCCGGCTCACACCACTGAATGTAGTAGTTCATTTGGTTCGCCATCATTTTTGAGTTTTGATATATATATATATATATATATATATATATATATATATATATATATATATATATATATATCGTTGTGTTCATTCAATGAGACATGATAATATTATATATATATATATGAAATATATATATATATATATATATATATATATATATATTATAAATATATATATATATATATATATATATATATATATTATATATATATATATATATAAATATATAATCATAAAGCTTTATTGCCATATTCAACGTGCGTTACATGATGAATTGGAATGTAGTCTGGCGTTGACTCATATAGTGCCTATATATACAATAATATGAAATATGGCAAATAAATATAAGATATAGATAGATATAAGATATACAGTGTACATAATTTGTTCTTTAAAATGTGTTTTAATATAATAAATAAATAAAGACAAAATTAAAATAATAGATTATCTATTTAACAATAATTGTGGTGTAAACTAAATAAATAAATATATATATATATAAAACATCCTTTAATTTTTTTTAAATATGTATATATTATATATATATATATATATATATATATATATATATATACATATATATGTATAAATTATTTCTAAAATATAATTTAAATTAGCAAACATACATTATAAGAGGATTAAATATCATTTAAAATTATATTTACAATTACAATTGAATGCGTCCAATTTTGTTTAAAAAATATATTTATACAATTATTAAGTTAAGCTAAAATTTCAGGAGAAGAGTAAGATTGTTGTCAGCACCACTGATCCGCTACTGAGAATAGTACACCCACACCCACACATATGGCTCAATATATATATATATATATATATATATATATATATATATATATTATATATATATATATATATATTGACATGTATCACATTCAGTAGGAATCTGCAACAATCTTACATCTTATATATATATATATATATATATATATATATATATATATATATATATATATATATTCACATTATATATATATATATATATATATATATATATATTACATTATATATATATATATATATATATATATATATATATATATATATATATATATATATATATATATATATATTGTTGTGTGTGTGTGTGTGTGTGGCGATGAGAACGTGCATACCGCTACGACGATGGTGAACTTGAAACATGATCTAAACTGTTCTCCATGTGAGAGTAGAATATACTTTAAAATGTAGTGTTCAGAATCGATGCATTCTCAACTTCATTCGTGGTCGAAGTTTTGGTTGTTTGGTTTGGCAATCATCTGGTTGAGTATTTTTAGCAGCATACCTGTGTAAAAAATAGTCTTCGCAACGTTAAATTACTACTGATCAAAACTAACAAATTGCCACAAGCAAAGAACCTGCTTCAAGCATGTCATGTAGGTTTTCTTGCATATATGCGAACATCAGGCGCCTCTATTCTTTAACACAGGTACAAGTCTCTTACGGGTATATGATTATAATATGTTGTGATCGCGTGATCTATATAATACAGCAAATCACTGTGAGAATTAGTGTCCACACTACGTACTGCACTACAACAACAATTCATTAACTGTTACAATTTCATGAAAACAATTGTGAACCAAATCGTATACTGAAATATATTTAAATTAATTAAGTTTTCAACACATTGCTCTATCAAGTTGAATTTTTTTCTCCATATATAATGTTGTTACAACTATAATGCTAATTGACTTCAAATTAGCTCAGTATGTCTCGAAGATCGCATGCATTCTTAATAAACAAAAAGGTTCAGAAGCAGCGAACGAAAACAAGTCTTTGTAGACAGAGACAAATGAGTAATACAGTTAAACGGTGTTGTTGGCAACATATTTATATTGCTTAAATTTGCAATGATATCGGCAAGATCCTTGTAAGCCAACAACAGTGAATTGTATATAATTAAAATGAAGTGTAGCAAGGAGTTTCCGAAATAATAAATTTAAATACAATATGTTAGAACTGTTTTCAGCCTGTGGCTTAGCTGTAGTCACACTGACACACATTTGTGTCTCCACATTCTGTGAATTCACGTTCATGAATGTGTTTCCTTGCATACGCTATTGCTGCGTTATAAACACACTGAGGAATGCCCATTTTGGATTAAATCAAGGTCATTGCAGATGTTCGCAAAAAGTTGTTACCGTCGACTAGGTGTTAGCACATTTCTGTGATAGATCGGGTGATCACAAGTCTATGCTATTGTGCATGATTGCGTGTGCGTGGGTGTTTGCGTGTGTGCTTCCATGTCTGCGTGTGGGTGTGTATGCATGTGTGTGCGTGATTGTGCTTGTGTATGCGTGTGTGCTTGTATGGGTGTGTGTATGTGCATGAACGTATATGTGCGTATGTAGGTTGTGTATTGGTAAATATAAGTGTGTGTGTGTGCGTGCGTGCGTGCGTGCGTGTGTGTGTTTGTATGTGTGTGTATATGTGTATGTGTGCATGTGGGAGTATGTGTGGGCGTGTGTATATGTGGTGTGTGCGTGGGTATATATGTATGTGTGACTGTGTTCGTCTGTTCGTGTGTTCATATATGTGCATGTGTGTGTGCGTGCGTGCGTGTGTGTGTGTGGGGGGGAGTGTATGTGTGTGTGAGTGTGTGTGCGTTTGTATGTGTGTCGTATGTGTATCTGTGTGGATTTGAGAGAAAACGAACACATCCACATGCAATCCACAATTTGTTCCAACATCGCATCCAAACGGTTCATCGCTCTACCGTGGTGAATGCAGCCCATATACTTGAATGTCCATGTTGGCGATCAGACCAGGTGGTCTGTTTATTTGGCTGTAATGATGTCTATAACTTGTGAGGTATGTCTCTAGATAACAGATTTGAAGACATAAACTTGTACTGCGAAGACTACCAATAAACCACTATAACGGTGAGCCGCATCATTTAATCGGAAATGGCACAAGAATTTGTTTCACACGTACACGCTGAATGTCTGTGATATAATCCTCCATTTTTATGAACTTTGCTTCAAGGGGCATCATCATTGAAAACTTGCAGGCTATTCGTAAGCGATAATTATGTCTTTGTAATGTGGGTTCGCAGTATATATAGCGAATTGTTCACGGCAAAGCTCGACAAGGTTAAAGAATTGAAGTGAGAGATTTGCCAAATCAGTATCTGCCATTTTAAGGAGGTCGATGTTCAACTTAGTGCAGTCATCTGATTGGTTGTTTAGTCCGAATCACTCACACGATGCTTGGTAGGAGTGACTCGAACGAAATGACACACGAACGATTATATCCGATTTCACTGATTACACGTGAATCGGATGGTTTCATCCGAGTCACTCGTATATGTCTATCGTATGTGTATCACCGCCTTTAAGAATATAAGGCTATTGGCCTATGTGTATATTCTGCGACATGTCAACAATTGGTTGGGTCATGACGTGACCGCGCAACTAAATTGTTTGTCTACGTCGTGGCTTGCTTACGTCACAATCAAGTTATGCCGGAGACTTCCGTGAAGCTTTGCCACTGCCAATGTTGATAGGGGTTAAATATGTGAACTACGAGGTATGTCATCTGCTAACGAAATTCGGCAATTATGATAGTCCACAGCGACGCCTATCAAGTCAATTGAAACCGACCTGTCGTGACTTCCGGTTATCTGTTATTTTCTATTCGGCTGCCTGTACTATGCCCTATACTAGCTGCCGATGCCATGGCAACCACCATAATAATCCATTAAAATGCATGATCTCCATGATCATTGTTACCGGAAAAGTGTTCCACTGCTGTTTCGGACCACATAACTATACAACACTATTTGGACAGTCCGATTATTACAAACATAAACAAAACAAAGTTCTATATGTCAACATGGAGAATATGGACTTCGTGCCCCCAAGTGCCCTAACCTCGTTTTCGAATGCGAGACTTACATGGCCTATTGCATTCATTTAAAACATTGGCAACTTTCCCTTTGGTTTCTGTCATGAAACTATGAAACCAGAATTTCAACAAAATATACAACAAAAGGCGTGTGTTTAGACAGCTATTTTCTGACCGCTTGATGGAATGTATTTAGCAAACCCGATACATCAATGTACACAGGTTCAGCGTGAGCGACTGGCTTTTTCAGATGCAAGATTTAACGCTGCTAGGATATATATATTTAATGCAGTTGGGCTGGAACCTCGGGGATGGAGAAATTCAACAAACATTTCAGCTGCCGACTGCCTCTTCCCAAACATCGTTGGATTAGTTGTACATTATAAACATACCGCCTCCAACCCCCAAAACATAGCACCACAAAGATATATATCATCTAACAGCAGCATTCACTGTACAAGTTATAATAATAATAATAATAATAATAATAATAATAATAATAATAATAATAATAATAATAATAATAATAATAATAATAATAATAATAATAATAATAATAATAATAATAATAAAACAGCTTGAATAACAGTATTAGCACTTTTATATTGCCGCTTAAAAACGGCAGTCTGTTCCTAATTTTCTGATTATGTTAAATTTATGACTAGTAAATATAAATTATTGGCATAGTGTGTGTAGTATACCCGTAACAATGCTGGGAT
>JAODUO010001649.1:22500-25000 GCA_025642075.2 Ridgeia piscesae | reverse complement strand
TGTTACACACAAAATACCAATATTATGACAAATAAAGCAATCAAACAAGTCAAAAAGCAACAGTTCATAATTACCAGACAAAGTCATGTGAACATGACATTTGTCACAAGGAAAGTGGAGATGGATCGGCCACGTATTGAGAGTAAACTTGCTCTGAAATCAATAGTAATAGAGTGTGTCTGGTCCGACGTTCAACTTCTTAAACTGTAAATACAACTATGTGGACCACTGGTAAAAGTGTAGATTGGGTTCACTCTAAAACAGACTGAAGAAAAGTAAAAACGGCACAATCAACCTGGAGGAAGACTAAAACGACCAAGGCAATTTAATAACATATTAGCACTCAATGTTAAGGGGAAGGGATGCCAATTTTTGGAATTAAATCAAAGCCTTTAGAGACGATCGCAAAAGGTTATTACCGTTGACTAGTTGTTCGCCAAATTCTTCCGTAATAGATTGGGTGATCATAAGTCTATGCGATTGGTAAATAGTTGGGGTGTGTGTATGCGTGTTTGTGTGTGTGTGCGTGCGTGCTTGCGTGTGCGTGCGTGCTTGCGTGTGTGCTTGCTTGTGTGTGCTTGCGGGTGTGTATACATGTGTGTACATGAGTGCGCGTGTGTATGCATGCAGGTGTGCATGTGTAAATGTATGTGTGTGTGTGTGCGTGTGTGTATATCTGTGTATGCGTGTGTTTGATTGTGGGAGTATGCGTCTGCGTGTATGTGTATACGTGTATATAAATATCTTCTTCTTCTTCGCCTTTTCCCACTAAGTGGGGTCAGCGGCCCGAATTCTTGATTTCCAGAATTTCGTCTGGGTCATCACTAAGATCTATGCATGGAATATATATTATATATATATATATATATATATATACACACACACAAATATATATATATATATATATATATATATATATATATATATATATATATATATATATATATATATATATTATATATATTATGTGTGTGTTGTGTGTGTGTGTGTGTGTGTGTGTGTGTGTGTGTGTGTGTGTGTGTGTGTGTGTGTGTGTGTGTGTGTGTGTGTGTGTGTGTGTGTGTGTGTGTGTGTGTGCGGGTGTTTCCCGCTCCCTGTATTCGTGTGTGCGTGCGTGCGTGTGTACATGTGTGTGCGTGCATGTTTGCGTGTGTACATGTGTGTGTGTGTCATATGTGTGTCTGTAGACTTGAGAGAAAGGGAGCACGCCCAAGTGCAATCCACTATCTGTTCCGTTAATGTATTCAAACGGTTCTTCGTTACTACCGTACGTGGAAAAGCCTTTGTGAATGTTTATTATGCCTAGACCCATGAATCGGAATGTCCATGCTGGCGGTCAGACCAGGTGGTCAATTTATTTGGCTGTAATAAGGTATATCACCTGTGAGGTATGCCTGTAGCTAACAGATTTGAAGACATAGACGTATGCCGCGAAGACTACCAATAAACCACTAAGACTGTTAGCAGTATCCGAATCAAAACATTTTATTATATTTACGAAACACCCTGCTACGTTTAATCGGAAATGGCACACACGGTTAGTTCTCAGGTACAAGCTCTACGGAGTCATTGAGTGTATTCCGACCATATACTTCAGTTTGCCTGAGGTGCAAATAAACGTCACTACATCAATATCATGTTCTTAGCACCAACGCCCCTTTTTACCGCATGGTCATGCATACGCATCGGACACGCTGACCATTCCAAAATAGCAATATACACGCCAACGTAAACAGACCACACCCCTTTGACCTTGTGGTCGGGTTTAGTATAAATATCGACTCCTGTGTCAGCGTAGACATGTCCAGCTGTAACAACGACAGGTGTTGTTTACAATAGCGACGGTCAACTTTGAAGAAGTGAACCATGAAGTTTGCTGCGGCGTTGGTGGCGGTGGTGATGCTGGTGATTCTGAGCCACGGAGAAGCTCAAGATGTAGGCGAGGTGAGCATCTTCGTGTTGTTATTCCTGTTCCACTATAGTTGACTATATAGTGATGGCCAATTAGGTAGGTAGCAAACAATCTTCTGTATCTATTTTCATTAAATAAAGGTTATTTACATATTTTCTTTAAGTGATAGGTTATTTTAAGTGATAGGTTGTTTTTAAGTGTTACGTTATCTATTTGTTTGAAATGCTTCCACACTAGTCGGCCAATCAAAGCGACAGACAAATCACCAAACATGCACTGGCAAAAATACACACGGGCACGAACATACACGAACCTAGACTCCTACCGCTAACCTATACTGATATACATTAACAAGTTTGTAGCTATACGTTTATCGCAGTGTTACGTTCTTGTTTGCAGGCTGAGCCAGTAGATATTGCTCGTAAGTATTCTGTTTAAATTACTCCATACCAGTTGGACATTCTATGTGGTTAAATTTATCTTATTTGTTCTTTCACATTATCATTTTATCAATATTGTTGATGTGCTTACTCCTCAGTGTTTATTAACACAACTATGAACCATTTACTTATTTGCATATGTCTTGAA
>JAODUO010001649.1:0-12500 GCA_025642075.2 Ridgeia piscesae | reverse complement strand
CCAGGGGACAGCGGTCAAGACTAAACATTCGATAACAATCGCAATAGTCATCATATTGAATCAAACAAGTAAGCAAACACCTTTGAACATACATGTTGCAGTTAATAACTCAAATCTATTTCGTGCAAATATTTCAACAACAAAAAGTATTACATTTAATAGACCAGAACGCAAAATAAAACTGTTTTTAATACACTACAGCGCATAAAATGATGAATAATTACAAGTAACAAGACAACATAAACGTGGACGCTTGTGGTCATTTGTTGATGCCTCCTGGACTGATAGCACATAAACTGACCACCGGGCCAGGACGCCAGCATGCACATTTGTCCATAATGGCCGCAAGGTCATAAACGGTCATTGCTTGACGCCACCTATCGGTGTCAACCAGAGTAATAAAGATGAGCCGTCTGAATAACGTTTCTTTCAAATTAGGTTCGTTTTATCTACTGCGAATCAAATCAGTATTATTGACACTTTCCCTTGTCACACTGCTCCGGAATCTTACTTAAAGACATAGTTCCACATCTTATCAATGTAATATAGATGATGTTTTATTTCTTTTAAATGTAAATTTCGTATGAACCTGTACGTACATTTTCTAAAATCCTGTTAAAATGGTAGTACGACTTATAAAGCAAGTTTAACGGAATTACATCTGCGTAGAACAATTGTATACAGCAGCTGATTCACGTACAATTAAACAATTAAATCATTCAATAGCACTGTCCACCACCCGGTACCATCTAAGACTCTAAGTGTCACATTCCGACACGCACTAGCACCTGTTGCTCACGCAGGTGATTTTGGCTAATTTCGGCAGTGGCCCGCCTTTCCGTGCCGCAGAGGATACACCGACGACATGAAAGGAACGGGTCAGGGCGATGAGTGTTTATTTACACCATCCTAATGCGATTTGTCAGCCGGACATGGCGATTGGCCGGGTTTAATGACATGGGGGTGACCAAGGTAGGGTTTAACCCTCATCAATACTACAATTGTCCATGCGGACCCCAGTGGACCGTTTCACTAAGATAAGATGAAAAGATCTCAAGGAAAATTCGCAACTAAACAAAATCCGTCGTTAAATTAAATGCGTTCTTTCAAAACACGAATATCCATTGCTATATTACCGTGGACACCCTTCCTACGACACACCAGGGACAATCAATGTCCTGCTGGCGTGTTACGGTGGTGATAGGTTTGAGGTATTCACGATCACTGTTAAGGATCAAGATTTATTTTAAAGAGCACAATCAAGCTTAAGAGCTATTAACAACATTAATGAAATGGATCACAGGAGTCACGTTTTGTCGTTGTTGGTAGTTGTCGGTTCCACACTGGCCATACAAGTACCAAAGCTGGTTTGACGTGGCGCAGCCATACGATCTGTATACACAATTTTTATTGGGATCCGCACGGGCCCGAAACCAACCGAGTGCGGAAAACACGAATAACATTGTCGTTTAAAAATTGTTTTATATCAGGGTATCATTGGTTCTTTTTGTTAGAATATGACGGAATCATAAAAATCATATCATTATATTACGAGACAAACAAATCGAGCCATTGCACAACTAGCAAGTGTACGGATGAGTAAGTTTTGGCAATTGTGCTGGCGTGGGCTAAGGGTGTAGACGCTTATACTCGCATGTTTTAGCTCCAGTATTCTGTTCTTGTGACTTTGGCATTACTGTGGGAAATTCTGACTTCAATTAGCTAGGGAATCAGTATTATTACTGACATTGCTATTGTGGGGTCCCGTTGGCCCCATTGTTTAATTGTTTGTTTTAAGACTCAACGTCCTAACTAACAAATCGTGCACCTCGGGATATGTTATTTTGCTTCAGATATTATCATTGTAACTTAAAAAGGAAGTATCTCTGCTTTTATTTCACTAAGAGTAAGATGGTGGTCTTAGAATACATGAACATTTGAAAATGTGTGAAAACGTTTAATTCTGACAACAATAATGTCACTCAGAATGTTATTATTTCGTCTTGTTACCATATATGCATAACAATCATATCGATGTATTATGAGACAAAAGTATCATGAATATAAATCAAACTAGTGGTGGAGTCCAGATGTACGGATTGGTAACTTCTTGCAACTGTACTAAGGAGGGCTAAAGATTCGGGTGGTGCTGGGGCCCACATACTCCTTACGCTCCTGCACTTGTGAAAGTTCACGACCCTTACCGTCGTTGCCAGACACGCTTACCACGAACCGCTGGCACATGTCCAGTACCGATCCTTTGAATATCCGGTCACACCGCCCCTGTGTCTGTCAACGCGGTCGTGACGTTCGGCTGACACGTCACATTGGGTGGTGTCTCCAACAATCATCGAGTTGACAGATTCGCCATATTTTGGGGTGCGTTCCGTGCGCACCTGAGGGGTACGGCCACAATTAGTCAACATGAACTACGTCAGCACTACTCCATAGCACCTGGATGACGCGTGACACTTGACAGTGTCACCTATCCCCAGACCGAAATAACCGCGTCCTCTCAAAGGGTGTCATAGTGCATTGTTAGTCTGTTTAACGGACCGCGCTCGTTCCAGATAAATGAGCCTAGCAATGGCTGCACGTGGAATGTATTTGTGTAGATTAGAACACTAATTTGACATTTGTTGGCTTATTCTGGGCTATTTTCGGAAGAAAGCGGAGGCTGACAATGTTTCAGGTGTGGTCTGCAGATAGGTGTGTCCAATATTTAGGCAAAGGGTGTAGTTGTTTGCCAACAACCGATGTACGCGCCAAGTCGATTGACGATAGATTTGATACCCGATAATGATACTGATAATGATTATGACGACGACGACGACATTGTAATTATGATGATGATGATAATAATAATAACAACAACTACAGTAATAACAATAATAATAATAATGAGACTTATTCAAGTAACTTGATGACCGTGAATGATTCCTGCTGTTATTAAAGAGAGTGTGCATCCTGCTTTTATAATATTTTTCATTGTGCAATTATATTACACAGCATAAGGTTATGAAAACCCAAGTATGCGTTAACGTAGCAGAATCAACTTTAGAATTTAACCTTTCAATGTTTATAACGTTCAAATGTCATTCATATTCCCTAACAGTGTGCCGGGATAACTCCGAGGAAGGTCGTTACCTAACTGGGGCGGCGTTACAAATGTCTACACTACGTAGTCAATATAACCTTCGCCGGTCACGTCGACGGTTCGTCTGAGGGGAAACAATTGTTTCGTCGCCAACCAAGAATGGTTCATGAACATATCTCGGCTGTCGGTATGATATAACATATTTAATTTATATAATCTAGCATTATTGCATACTAAAAAAATAGGAGGCACACTGTATTTAAATAATTTATTCCCAACTCTGTCCTCGTAAGTTTCACACCAAATACCACACTGTGCCAGAAACAAAACAACGACTCTACGTCATCCAGCAGATATTCCAAACACGGAATTACAAAAGCAGTTTTATTTGTATCCGGGGTTAAATCATCACAATAAATCCCCCATAAGCACATCCTTACGAATAACAAACATCCGGGTATCTCCATCCACGTAGACAACACAGACCGAACGTCATTTGGCTGAAATGTCGTGGGCGTGTTTTAATTTCACCAATATTGTCCTCCGCAGAGACAAAGGAATTTGATAAGAGTCTCGTAAATTCGTGTTATTACTCACACAGTGTACACACATACGAAAGTGTTTGTGTGTGCATAGTATACATTTATACATTAATACACACCATAATTTATCGGCGGTCTTTAAAGATATCGGAAGTGGCGAGACGGAGACAGGCTTTAAGATGCCCACATTAAAGCATAATGGTGCAACAAGTCACATCCACTTTATTGCAAAAGATATGTTTACGTATCTCACAATCAATATAACTTTTATGTTTTGTTTATGTTGTATATGTGTGTTCGTGGTTTGTTAAATTCGCCGTACCCATGCATCGTGTATGGCCGCTAACATATCACATATTACTAAAGAACACAGGTTTGCACTTACGAAAAAAATTTGTCATATTAATTATACGGTAAACGCCAGTTCGTGAAAATATGCTAAATAACATGCGTAATATACGGTGATTGCAATTTCCAGGCTATGTCAAAATTACCATTGACGGGTAGCTGACTTGTATGCATCATTTTCGTGTTTGCGTTTCTTTAACTTTTTCGAAAGACATGACAAGCTTGTAATATTGAATTATTAACAATTGTACGAATTGAATATCCTTGATATATCTTTATGCACATGGCGCATTTCGAAGATATAGGTCTTACACCGTATCTATGGGGTCATATATTTATAACAGAACGTTTGATGCTTGATTTGAATGCGTGTCTAGTATACAACATTACGCAAGTTATAGGTGAATACCGAAAAGTATCGTTGCTGATTCTTCGTGTACACACGAGCCGTGCCTATGTACCGTGCTTCAGTGATTTTTACCCCATAAAATCAGAAAATGTTACACACGTGTGCCTAAGGCTAAGTGCACGTAAACGTACGCGTATGTAATACCTCCGTCTGGCCCATCTTGAGCAGCAAGTAGTTTAAAAGAATTAAAACACGACGACAAATACAAGAAACGAGATTGTTGACTGCACCAGCCGGAGCCATTTCTAGAAGCATTGGTGTTGAGTTTCGACAATCGAGTATTATTCTCTGCCAGTACACGCGCTGCCTCGTCGAGAGTCCTCAGTCAACCTTCTATTTTAGGTATGTCAAAATAAATCCGGTAAAAGTGACATGTGATTGGGCGTAGTTTACGCAGTTAACGCCAGGATCGTAGCATAAAGCTGGCAAGTCGCCGCCGTTTAGTGAACGGTGTCAGTACACGAAGTATCGGTGAAAACGCAACGTTAAACGTTGCCGTTGACAACTCGTTTGGAGTTGTCATAAAAATCAGTGGTCTGAGGTGGTCATTAAGTTATGTATTACATTTTACGCACCCTGTCTACTTTTACGTTGCGAAAAAAACTGATTTACCCCATAAATGGGATACCATGCTATGATGTGGTGTATTTCGAAAATATCTCAGTAGGGGAGACCGGGGCTCGTTGTGACACGGGTATGTTGTAACAGAGGGTTTGCATACAACACTGCTAATGCCAATTATTCAGCAAGGTGACAGTATATTCATCCGTAGATTTAAGCATGCCCCGTATAATATCACGTGAATCCGACGAAACGCCATCTAGTTATTCCATTTTAAAGAAATAAATACTATTATCGACTGTGTATCCATAATTAATATCTCGTCTGCTTTATTGTTGATAGATGTGGTTATGAGTGTAGTGTTGTAAATCTTACATAAACCATTAAACCTAATTTGAAATGCGTTTTTGGCAATCGCGTGTTTTGCTAGCGAGGTGGTGTCGGGGCAAGTTGTAACACTTTTACAACATGCCCATGTCTTTGTTTTCCCGAGTGACCTTTAAAACAACTTATAAAAAATCAAAAAAATCAAGGATGGCATCTACCATATTATTTCCAGCATAAATGCCCACTAATTACAATTCAGTAGGACTTTTCTATGTTTAATTGGTGTGCTATAAATAGTAACTTGATGGGGATCTGATTCAACTTCCCTTCATATATACTTATATACACCACTTTATACGCAGGACATGACATGCATCATTTTGAAGGGGAGACGCAGTTTGAACATTTATCGTTTGATGGTGACCTTGTTTGACTTTATTTTAACCTAATGGTCATTCGATAGCGCCCTGGCGTTGCCAGGATTTATAGGGATACAACAGAATTTCTAAAGGTGTATCGTAGGCATTCCGATCGATTAATATTGTACAAATGTTTGCAGGGTGGTGCAATTTTAAACATATTTAAATTATAATTTACTAAATTATGTGCTTGTATGCTATGGTTTACATAATTATTGTCGAGTAACAAGCTACTTATATAGCCTACATTTATATATATATATATATATATATATATATATATATATATATATATATATATATATATATATATATATATATATAGAAAGAGAGAGAGAGCAGAGAGACAGAGAGACAGAGAGACAGAGAGACAGAGGGACAGATATAAATTGCATCAATTATAGTTTTCTAAAATAAATTATTATTTCAATTTGCTGCAATGCAATTTAACCTGTAGGCTGGTATAAGTTGCCCCGTATCGGGATCAGTTGTAACAGTTTAGGACACCTCATATAACTCATTACACCACAAATGTATAACAAGCCGGATAATTAATTATGCCCTAATAATCTACGGGAGATATGTGGAGACCCTTTGGCATGAAATTGTTTTCGATCGGTTAAGAACCCCCCGCCGCAATTTTGACATATGTTGTTTACGCCACAACTAGCCCCGGTCTTCCCTACCCGTGGGGTCACGGATTAACCCATTAAAGTTTGCAACCCTATTTCCAGTTGTGTTTCAAATACATAAATACACAAGCTCGTTTAAAAATAGACACTGAATACTGTTGCTAATGACGTTGCTTGACCACGCCACATAGCCGATACGTACGGATGACCCGGGGCTTGTCATTACATTCACCCCCGCATAAATAGAACATGTCAACAATCACGTGCCCAGCGGACGGTGACAATTCATCCGACCACTCCTAGGTCACCATCGGGTAGTATAAAAGCAGTAAAAGGCGACGACATTGAGACACGAAACGACATTGCCGACTGCGACTCGCTGTTAGTCGAAGCCATTTCTACAAGCGTTGGTGTTGATATTTGAGAGAGTTACTCGTCGACGGAGCGACCATGAAGTTGGTCGTGGTTTGTGTGGCGCTGCTGTCGCTGATCGTGCTGGCTTCGTCCCAGGTAAGGACTCTACACTGCAACGTTTATACTACTACTACTACTACTACTACTACTACTACTACTACTACTACTACTACTACTACTACTACTACTACTACTACTACTACTACTACTACTACTACTATTACTATTACTATTACTATTACTATTACTATTACTAACTATACTATACTACTACTACTACTACTACTACTACTACTACTACTACTACTACTACTACTACTACTACCACTACTACTACTACTACTACTACTACTACTACTACTACTACTACTACTACTACTACTACTGACTACATTCTGCTCTGTGTGCTGCTAGCTACTATACTACTGACTCTACTACTACTACTGACTACTACTACTACTACTGACTACTACTACTACTACTGACTACTACTACTACTACTACTACTACTACTACTACTACTACTACTACTACTACTACTACTACTACTACTACTACTACTACTACTACTACTACTACTACTACTACTACTACTACTACTACTACTACTACTACTATAATTATTATTTTTATTAATGAAAGTAATAATACTGTGTTATGTAGTACGGTTATTATTATTAACTATTATTAATTAATTAATGTTTATTTCTTATAATATGTTAAATTGAAGCGGAAATGCATAAAATGTCTACAGTGATACTACACCTGTATGTTATAACTTGTGATGCTGTAAAATATTTGGCAAACCGTAGTGTGTTGGTACAAACTTAAAGCGCCAACGACACATCACTTCTTGAGGCTCAACAAACACACGCAGTTGTATTAAGTATTAAGGTAGTCATTAACTAGATAATATCACATTTGCTTTGTTTTTGCTGCATCAACAGTTTTCATAAACATTTGATTCAAACATATTTTATTCAAACTGCATTGTTGTATGTCATAGGTATACACTAATGTATGCATTTCGCTGTAATCATGCAAATAATTCAATGCGCTGTAGCCAACATAAAATAGTGAGACAAAGTAATACTGACAAATCGAAAAAACAGCAGAATCGCTAACGGTCATCAGTATCTATCGAAGTAGCCAATGGAAAAGGAATAACACTATTACTTTCGTTAATAAATATGAACATTCATGCATGCAATTACACATATATCTGATGACAATGTCGTGTGTTGTTCCAGCCCGAAAAAGAGGAGAAACCTGATGAGCGTAAGTAGTATTATGTTGTTACCCATAGTCAAACAAAACGGTTGCGTTCGTCGCTTTGATGCCGTAGGCCTTATGAGTCGAAGTTACAAACGTTTATTGAAATTGCGTGACTTAAGCACAGGAACGTATCTGTTCTAGTATGTTACAATTGAAACACTCTGTGTCACAACAAAAATATCACTACGCATTCATAACAATAATATTTGTTTTAATTAAAAGAACCAAATCCATAGATTAACATAGTGTGCGAGTGCGTGTGTGTGCGTGTACGCGTGCTTGCGTGTGTGTGAGAGTATGTTTCATTGTGTGTGTGAATGTGTGTGTGCGTGCGCGTTTGAGTGAATGCATGCGTGTACGTAGGCGTGTGTTCTTGTGTTCGTGTGTTCGTACGAGCGTGTGGCTGCCTATGTGGGTGAGCGTGTTTCGCTTTTTGATGCAATCAATAATAACTGTGTTTTTTCGTTTTCAGTGCAGCGTGGACCCTGCAGTAAGTGTGATTAACAAACCAACGCAATGCACTCGTTGGAAGCAAGTCGGTATAATTGTATTTGTGTTATACAGTACATTATTTGTTTATATATATATATATATATATATATATATATATATGTGTGTGTGTGTATGTGTGTGTGTGTATGTGTGTGTGTGTGTGAGCCTGTACATTATTATATATATATATATATATATATATATATATATATATATATATATATAATTTACATCACACGTACATACATACACACACACCCCCACACACACACACCCACTACACACACAAAAAAACACGCACACACGCACACAGCGCACACACACACACACACACACACACACACACCGCACACACGCACGCACGCACGCCACACATTATTCACACAGTATTGATTTGAGATTAAGGCGTGTTTTCACCCCTCCACACGATATGGCGTAGTTGTTGTTCTTGACGTTACGGTGTACGTTTGAACAACAACCATTAAATACCACCGTTAATCACAGTTTCATGTTTACTCTTCACCTGCACCCTTGTATGACTCTCATATATCACCTACGTGGGCTGTCACGTGCTTCAAAAGCGGTTGTCCTCAAGATGGCATATGCCTTACGTAGCATTTATTTATTCAGTGGAAACTACTTTTACGTCACCGCGGTAATACAACCTCATCACAGTTAAGACGACTTTATTTTACTTTACTTTGTAGTCCAACATATGTTCTATATAGACTAATGCATAGAAAGGGATTGACGCTAATACTATCACCTTAATAATCGGGACACTTCTGTCCAGTCCCAAGAGTGGCCGTATTAGTGAGGTTGCGCTATACTAATCCGTGTCTATCTTGCGCGTGTTGCAGAGACTAACTGCCAGAAAGCATGTCCCAACGGTGTCTGCAGCTGTGTCGCCGGGTGTGACCGTCGCTTCCATCGTCCTTGCTACTTCAAGAAATGCTGCGAGTGCAAGTGTGTGGGCGCTGACGCGGTTTGCCACACCTACAAGACCTATTGGTGTCCACCTACATACCCGACCGTCAAGCCACCGTTCACTTGGCCCACCATTAAGCCACCGTTCACCATCAAGCCACCATTCACCATTAAGCCGCCGTTCACCTGGCCCACCATTAAGCCACCATTCACCATCAAGCCACCGTTCACCATCAAACCACCATTCACCATCAAGCCACCATTCACCATCAAGCCACCATTCACCATCAGGCCACCATTCACCATCAAGCCAATCACCGTGAGACCTCCAACGAGGTTCCCGCCTTTCGATGATCCCATTGGCCCGATTGAGATGCGAAGACGCCAGCAGAAGAAGTAAACGCCTGTGTGTCACGTGAGCCGTCCACGTTCGACTAGTGGACGCTGTCACAAGCGCAAGAAGTCACGTGGTGGTCGAACGATTCGTCTTGCATAGACAATAGTAATTAACCGATGCCGATTCTATTTGAACAATTCGCTGCGCGCAGCTGAACATGTGACATTCGCTTTTGCAAAATACACCTTGGTGCAATACTCTCCGTCGAATGTGGAACGAATTTGCATAATAAGAGCACTGTCTGCGTACACGCCGGCCTATGATAGTAGCTTTGTTTAATGTTACGACGTGATCGTTGTATTGACAGTAGTTGTACTAAATAAAACCACGTACACTTATCGCAGAAGTTGTCATGTTTTATATTAATTTGAATTGTCTGTTTGGGAGATGCTATAGGCATCATTCGAAAATGTATTCATGTTGCATTTTGGATAGTAATGTGTTTTCTATAATATTTATTATAAAACAGTTTTGTTTGGTGTTTTATGTGGTATATGTGTACATAGTATGTACTATGTTGTGAGTATGTATGTTTTTGTATGTGTGTATGTTGTATGTCGTATGTCATATGTATTTTGGTATGTATGTTGTATGTGCTGTATGTGTGTATGTATGTATGTATGTATGTATGTATGTATGTATGTATGTAATGTATGTATGTATGTATGTATGTATGTATGTAGTATGTATGTATGTATGTATGTATGTATGTTGTTGTTGTTGTTTTAAAATTTTGAGGGTTGGGGGTTGGTGAGTGGTGGGGGTTGGGGGGGTTGTGTTGGTGTTGTGTGGTGTTGTTTTGTGTGTGTGTATGTGTGTGTGTATGTTTTGTGTGTGTGTGTGTGGTGTGTGTGTGGTGTGTGTGTGGTGTTGTTTTGTGTTGTTGTTGTTGTGTTGTTGTGTTGTGTTGTGTGTTGTGTGTGTATGTGTGTGTTTGTTTGTTGTGTTGTGTTGTGTTGTGTGTTGTGTTGTTGTGTGTGTGTGTGTGTGTGTGTGTGTGTGTGTGTGTGTGTGTGTGTGTGTGTGTGTGTGTGTGTGTGTGTGTGTGTGTGTGTGTGTGTGTGTGTGTGTGTGTGTGTGTGTGTGTGTGTGTGTGTGTGTGTGTGTGTGTGTGTGTGTGTGTTGTGTGTGTGTGTGTGTGTGTGTGTGTGTGTGTGTGTGTGTGTGTGTGTGTGTGTGTGTGTGTGTGTGTGTGTGTGTGTGTGTGTGTGTGTGTGTGTGTGTGTGTGTGTGTGTGGTGTGTGTGTGTGTGTGTGTGTGTGTGTGTGTGTGTGTTGGTGTGTGGTTGGTTTTGTTGTTTTTTGGGTTTGGTGTTAGTACTGTATCTGGATGAGAGGTCGGTGCGTCAATGAGAGGACCAAAAAAATACACTGTGGCAGGAACTTGATCCATTGACTGGCTTGTTGTTGTACCCTACCACACCATACTGTTATTTGAGGAAGGTGTGCTTAGCCACTGTAGCTTTAGCAAGACTGTTCTCTGTCTTACACAACTATACATATGGTATTCCTGATGTCACCGGCACAACAGCAGGATTGACGTGGTCAAAGTAAAATTACTAAATATATCCGACGTCGAAACAACAACGGCTGTACTCCATTCACACACACACACACACACACACACACACACACACACACACACACACACACACACAACACACAAACACACAAACACACAAACCAACACCCCACAACCAAACCCGACAAATAATGACGTCGGATTTGGTATTCGACGTGATTTCAACGTCTTTAACACGTCGGTTTTCGACCTCCTTACACCATCGATGACACTTCATAGAAACGTCGGATTTGTTCTTTGTTCCCATTAGGAATTCCTGCGTTTTGCTTCTATCAAGAATTGTTGGTCCCACTCTTCTATCACAAAAACGCTAAATTTAGCAGTAGCCTCGATTACCCATGCTCCGGGAGATGGCAGCACTGTTAACCCCACGGTAATATAGCAGCATCGACATTTTCTGTGGATGTATCTTTTGTCATACCGTTGGTAAAGTGCTGGCTGACGGTTGCCTTTGCATGCTGCTTCCTAACAAACTGTTTCCAGTGGTAATGCGTTCTGCTTTGTGTAATGACAGGTAAAGAAACCTAACTGTATTGAGTGGGTGTATCCTGGCGTGCGAGAATATGTATGACATTCGCGCGAATGGTGCTTATGGATGTTAGTGTTAAGATACATTCCGCGATGTGAGCTCGGCCTCTTATACAAGTTGCCCTTTACGTGCCTAATTTTTGGCGTCATATGTTGACATTACTTATTTAGAAATACCACAACTCATGTAGCCAAGATGCATGTGTGCAACAGAAGCTCGCTCACATGGTGATGTGTTATGGTGCACCTGTTATTGGTAAAGTTGGCTGTTTTGCACTTTTTCCACCCAATTTACTTCTTAATACAAGTAAAGCACATTTGGTAAAGCACGTAAAACTGGGAGATCTCGCGGAACCCAAAAAGGCATCACCTGAAAGGGCTACGAGGTAATTATTCGAAGTCTGACCATCTTCATTATATCAGTTCTGCTCAAACACACAGATGGAAGCTAGCTAGATCAATCGTCTAACTAAAACGTTTCGATTGTTTTCTCGATTCTGTGATAATTGTAACATTAAGACTAATGTACACTGTCACTTGTATAGTACATA
>JAODUO010001648.1:65000-80365 GCA_025642075.2 Ridgeia piscesae | reverse complement strand
GTACAAGTCATCACGACAGACATCGCAATGTGTCTAATGGTACAAGATTTAAATAATTTAGATACAGAAGACTTAATAATATTTACTAACCTTCTTGCGCGCTCTGGTGACTTGGCTACGGCGACGGAAGGATTCGACCGGTAACCCGTTTCGACGACTATCGTTGGTGATTAAATATCGCGCTAATATCGTTTCACAGCTCCATACTTCAAAACTCGACGCCGCCGACGTTTCTGCGGATCTTGACCCAGTATTTACGGTGAGAAACATCCTATTCGAAGCAACGTTCTTCGAACGGATGTCCTTCTTCGAAGTTCGCGTATCTTACAACATTGCCTTTACAACGGCGATAGCATTGACGCATGTAATCGGACACGTGACTTTAAGGCCGGTTCTGCATGCTGAGTGGTCAGACCGCGGTCAGACAACAGGAAGAGGCGCATCATGGACGCCTCTATGAAGCCGATGATTTCAGTAAAATTATCCACTTTGGAATTATTTTACTAATAAACCACTGACGTTAAAAATGTGATTACCGTTCAGAATGGTTGCTTTGTATTAGCTCTTTCACGTGCATAGCACGTAATATTTCCCTTTTAGTTCCCTTTAAGAACACGCTCACTGTAGCGGCATGTGAAGAATTGGTTAGCAATGGAGGTGTGAGTTAAATAGTTAATTAACTGAATACATATGACTGCCTCCATGAATGTAGATGTGCACTACGTATCCGTAACCAATGTTACAGAACACGCGTGCAGCTACGTGTGCAGTGTGCACATTGAAATTATAATAATAAGTTTTGAGCATATTGGCAGCCATTTTGAATGTGTGCAAATTGTATAAAGAAAAAAATATAAAATAGAGTTTGCAGCCATAAACATCTCCTGTAACTTTCCGAAATACAAACATTGTTATAGTGTTAGTAGATGATAAAATTTGAATTATGAAATATCTGTCTTTTGACGTTCGTATGACCTTGACCTTTACCTATAAATTCGGGCAGCCCCATCTGCGAAGTTGTAGTTGTCCATAAGATATCAGTGTGTAAACTATTTGTTTAGGAACCTTTGTGAAAATGGCTTTGATAAAGAATAACGATATTTATATATTTGCGAATTTGTCGGCCATTTTTAATTTATGCAAATTAGATAATCATCTTTTGGAAAGATGTGGGAGGTAAATAAATGAGCTTTTGAAAACATTTTAAAATATCATAAAAATCTCGAGATATTGGACAATATGATTATATAATTACTTATCTTTCAGCTTAACCTGACCTTAACCTTGACCTTTAAAATCGGGCAGCCCCCTCTGAAAAGTGTTATATGGTCCTAAGGTACAAATGTGCCAAATGTGGTGCTTTGGCCCAGCGTGTCATGATTCCATTAAAACTTGGACTTAATCGACTCCATTATTAAGCGGGACCGATTAGTAATTCGCCGCATTATTTGCAGACAGCGTGCTCGATTCGGGAATGGGAGACTTATAGTTCAAGCAGCTGTCCGCCAGATGGCAGGTACTACCGGGCCTAGAAGCTACTTGTGTTTCAGTCATGCCTGCGTGTATAAACAATAAGACATCTACTGCTACTTATAACGCATTATAAATGCCTGTTATTTTCACGGATTTAGCAGTATTTCCTCAAATATAAAGGGAAATATCAAGCTTGGGTGATAGCAATTAGTCGATCTGAAGCAGACGGAAAATGACAGAAGCCAACAGGGATAACAAGTAAGGCTCGTTTCAAGACGACGGATTATAAATGGAAAACATTATTTGTGACGGATGCAATCTTGTGAGAATTACACGTCAATAGTATGGCTTTTATTAATGTAACCTGTCAAGTTGTATTTGTGCCTGGGGAGGGAGGGGGCGCGTCGCATCCAGAATATTCAGAGCAGGTCAAAATTCGTGGTACTTAATTACATAAATCTTATGTTCTAGTTTGGCGTGTGTTAATTTGTTTCCACAGCATTTAACACGTATGTAAGAGAGTTAGAATAAGACTTCATTACAGACGGATTTTTATCAGGTCCTGTTTTGTACCTGGCATATTGCCCACGCCAGTACAAAATGTGTTATATATTAATGTGTTATATTTCATTATTATTACGCATATTGCCATATACATTTATACCTATATAAAATAATATAAGGTAATATGCAAGGCAATTTGTGAAGTTTCATCAGTTGGTAACCAGAATTGCCAACAATTGTCTAGCTGTATTTTCTTTCAATAAATGTTTTATAGAAACACTCAAACATGAATTGTAATTGTATCTATAGTTATAGTTTATTGCTCGCAGTACACTAGGATCAACACTTCGTAAATAATATTCAGCTGACGTGACATAGCCATAGGCTCATAGCAATATTCACAGTTGATTCTCCCATCAATCCATGGAACGGTAATATATATATATATATATATATATATATATATATATATATATATATTAAAAATCTGCAAACGCTCTTCAGGCAAAGTGATGTTCATATTTAGGTGTTTCATCACTCCATGCATATGCTACAATAACTGAAACGAATCGTGTTTGGCGTGAACAATGAATTATGCTGAGACAAGGCGTTCTGGTCACATTAATCTGCTCTGGTGGCTCTATCACAGGTAGGATTCAAACTACTAGTCCTTCGAGAGCAGCATATAGATAACAGCTTTCTTTTTAAAGTGTGGTTGCTCTAATAATAATAAAACACTAAAATCCAAAGTACAAACTCTGTTCAGTAGTGTTTAAAACAGTAGTTAAAAAATCATAAGAAATAAATGTAATGGAAGTACAAGTAAAATCATATGAATACATATAACTAAATCACTGTTGTACGAAAACTGAACTAGAGAAACTAATTAATCAGAGATGGCATTAATTGTTGTAATTTATAGTATATGTCAATGTAGTCAAGAAATAGAACTATATAATGTGTGTACAAATATTTTAGGTTGTATATAAAATACCTATAGGCCATGTAAACAATTACAGAATAAATAAATACATAATATACCATATATTTTTTATGAATGAATATCTGGCTGTAGACAGTGGTGGATATTTGTGTACGAACAGTCTTTGCGCTTTAATTGCAGCATCGCTTCGTGCTTCCCAGAGATGCCGAAATGGTGTTCAATTGAACAGGTTTGCCAGGGAGGAAAGTGTAAAATGCTTTGAGCAATCCTGATCATGGATTGTCTACTGCAATATCGAAGAACTTACCTTTTAAAAAATACTAATATAGCTAGTTAAAAAGCAAGTTAGCTTCACACAATTATGCCAAACTTAGGAGCCCATGTATCTTAGCTTGTATACCATGTACCATTTTAAGGATAATTGTATAAAATGAGCAACCATGATGATAATAATGATGCTGTGTAAAGTTGTTTTAATAAATCACCAAAATAATAAATACAGCTATATGTTCAATTTTGATTCAACACATGTAATAATGTAGGAAATGTACCATTATGAATACTATGTTATGTCTACACAATTGAGTATCACTCATCTTGATTAGGTGGCAATGAAGGGATGTTGCAGGCATCTAAACATCTCATCTCCCACCTATTTTACAGCCAACCTCTCATTTTTTACAACAGAAAAAACATTAAAACTAACTGAGCACCTGCTGCTTCTAGTATAATTTTAATGGAGGGAACTATTTCAGAAAATTATTTAAGAGAAGATTACTTTCAATAAATTCAACCACTCACAGTATGTCATTGTATTTCAGTAACAATTACTCCACAGATAAAATTCAAGGATGAATGACAACCGGCTCTCTTCCTTATTTATATCAGTGACTTACCTAACAATATCAACTGCAGTCTACCTCTTTACAGATGACTATGTCTTATACATATGACCGTTTGACTTCACCAGGAGTATTGGCCAGTACTTAAACAAGACAGGGCTGGGTAGCACGCACAACAACATTTTCAAAGATAACTTTGGATTTTTTATCTGTAACTTATGCATACTACCAACAATGACATATGCCACGGAAATGTGGGCCCTCTCCAGCCAGGCAAAGTCAAAGAACAAGCCAGCAACCGCACAAACATTAAAAGAAGTATGTTAAGCATCATAGACGGATAGAAAAACAAACAACTGGGTGAGAGAAAAGGCAAGGACATTTTTGGACAAGTCAGAAGACGGAAATGGACCTGGGCATTTAAAATGTGATGTGGATCAAGGTTCATGATGCGGCTATGAACTTTGAAGTATGTGAAGTGTGGAAGTGTGCTTTCTTATCTTTTAATGATCGGCTATTTTTCAAAGAAATAACCATCTTTTAATTACAGAAACATAACCGATCGACTTATATATATAATGTACATTCACCATCGGTATATTGGTTGACATTTCAATGCTGTGCTTTCTTATCTTTTAATAATCGGCTATTTTTCAAAGAAATAACCATCTTTTAATTACAGAAACATAACCGATAGACTTATATATATATATAATGTACATTCACCATCGGTATATTGGTTGACATTTTGATGGTCAAAACACAAATATTATGTGTAAAATGTTTGGAATAAAAAACGTAACGCCAAGTTTGACAGCTAACCGGAACTCATGAGAAGAGGGTTCAAATCGTCTACATAGGCGTCCCTGCAGACTATCAGAATTCCCGAATTGAGTTATTATTTATGTAGGCACGTTTAGCTACACATGAACCTTTCCGTTTTATAATACCTCTGTATTGCACCCGTGAATGCAATGGCATGGACATCTACATAAGTGACATTTAGAGTGCACGAATAATATGTCAACATGTTGTTATTGATTGCATATTTTATTAAAACATAATTTGTCAACCAATGACAGTACGGTAGTTATGCAAATGCACCTACTTTTGTATCAAAAAAATGAGCATGATGTATGATGTGCAATTATTCATTTGAAGGTCCCTTACAAAAAAGCCACATTGGTATACCACTGATTACCATTGAATACCATTCAGTATCATTCAGTACCATTGGATCATTCAATGGTATTTTAGTAGGACTCAATGGCACTCTCAAATGTAATTTAAAATACCATTCAATACCAATGAATGGTACATGTACAAGGAATCCAAACTATCATTCAAAAAACCATTCAGATAACATTCAAATACCCCTGGCCATAATAACCCCTAGTACCATTCAAGTACCATTTTTTGTAAGGTGTGCCAGTAATATAATTTATTTGATCTCCATAATAACTGACAGTGACACAAATATACATATTTCGACCTTATATTTTACAGATCAGAACTTCTGTTCAATATAAAGAAGATTATTAACTTGCTACCAGTAGAATCTTAGAATACCACGTAAGATATTTGTGTAATTTATTTATGTATGATAAATTTATGTGCATCCTAGAAATCCTTATCTGTGTTCTTAAAACAAACAAAAACAAATACAATTATTAACATTTTATGAAAGTTATGGATATACAGAACACTGTAATATTATAATTTAATTCCATGTTATCAGAAAACAAAAAACACCACTGATAGGAATAGACACACTAATTCAATATAGTATTTCTAGCATTCATAGCATGTTCAGGTTTCAGTGTATTTCCGAAAATATTGCTCTGGGAAGAAATGTGCCACATCCACAGATAGCATAACAGGCAAATGGATGTAATAAATTGCTGAATAGAAAATGTTCAGATGTGGAGACCCATTTTTAGTAATTATGTTTTAAGAAACAGTTTTCTTTATTGTTATACCATCAATATGTAAACTGAGTTGTAAGCAGCATGGTGACAAAAGAGTACATGTATTAATACAAGGCATTATGACACTTGATTATAAATCAGTACTGCACTAATAAATAAGTAGTATGGTGTGGGTTAGGTGATCTGTCAAAGTATGGGTATGTGCCAAGATGCACATAACATCACACAATGACAACATAATGTAACTTACCTGTTATTCTTACCAGTTTTCAGTATGGGTGTGCCATCTTGGTTATTTGGTAGATTATAGTGGGGCGGGATGTGTTCTGTAAGTATACAGCATATATTATAGTTGATAGCATGCAATGCAAAATTGTATACAAACGTATTTATGTAATTATATTATTTTCAACTTGACAGTGTATTTTAATTGTATATTATTATTATATATCATTATCACATATATATGACTGCATTGTATATATGGACTACTGATCTTTGAGATTATCTTTATAAATGATTCACCAATATGGTAGACAGTTAGTCTCATACATTAAAACACCCTGTGACTCAGTTCATATTTCTGAATTTGTCCCAGTTTGTAGCGCGAAAATTTTGCGTTAAATGAATAAATGCTCAAACATAATTGATAAGGTCATGTTGCAACCCCATCCCATGATGCACACCTGTGTCATAATTTCCCCTGTGAGGCTGTGTACCTAGAACAGTTGTTCCTGCCGCTTAGCCTTAGGCTTACCTTAGCCTTAGACCTTATTTATCTTAGTCTTAGTCTGCACAATAAAACATTACATACGTACGAACGTTTTATCGCATAACTGTACTCACACTGTAGGCAGTATATGTTCACGTAGTTAGTCCTCGCGCAGCAGCAAATTCGTAATCACTGCAACTGTAAACCTTGACATTCCATTGCCCGCCAATGCCATTGCCACATTAGTGACTGTCAACTCAGCATTCTGTGTAACAGCCGAGTGTGTCCTTGCTTGCGTTCTGTTTCTTTATTTTCCAATCGAATGCTTCGCTTATGTTATGCCTGTTATTTTAAGTGCATGAATATTTCTCAGTGACTCAGTTTCATTGTGTTATGTATCGCATCTACACTGACTAATCACCAATTTCCCTTGCATAATAATCCGTGTTGTTCTTTTTTATTCACTGCCGGAATATGTGAGCAGTACTAAAACGGCAAAACATCAAAAAAATCAGTGATTGTGCCCGTTGCAACGCAAACAAAACCTCGCGAGATTTCCGTACGTAAGATACAAAATTCGTAGTTGCGAAAATTCTTAACGCTTTCGAGAATACGAAGTTACGAATTTTCGCTGCTAAGAAAGAATCCGCAATACTTGCGAAATTTCTTACGTACGATGTAATGTTTTTCGAGAATACAGGCCCTGCCCCTGGGCTGGGGATCATTCAGTGAACAAACAGCAGGCAAGAGGCATTAGAGGGTATATAAGTAGGCACTTCTACGAAATCCGCGACCGCGATGTCCCGCCGGTGTTTTATTTGCGCAGTTTCGCGTACCGCTGCAGCGCGGGCCGTTTATTCGGCACCTGGGTAGTGCTTTATTTCAACCGGAGTTTCCGCGGTCTTTTAACGGTCAAGGTCGTCATTCGCTGCGAGTATCGTTTTGCGGGTAAGTTGAACTTTCTGTACGTCTTTTTGTTTTTGAAATTAAGCGAATATTAAGCGTCATTTCATCGATTTAATGACATAGCTGTGTTTCAATTGCAAGTTTTGTAGTCGTTAAGATACGATTAACTAATGATTGTGTTTCTAGGTAAATCTACAGTATGTAATTGATGTTGTTTGAAAATGTTCGTTGCCGGCACAGCTCGTGCAAATATGGCTTTTGCGCGGTTCAAAAATGTGATTGTTGAGCGATCTGTGACAAAATGCGCGTCATCGGAACAGAGGCGCAGGCGCGTAGTGACATCGTGAATGTTGACTATTAGTATTACACACGTTTATATAGTGCGCAGTTATGTAGTAATTTTAGTTAATTTAGGATTGGCATGGTTTTGATTTTTGTAGAATAACATAAAATTAATTAAGCACTTCTAAAAGAAATCATAGGATGTTGGAAATAGGCCTAATTATTAGGCATTGGCATTGCTATGCATTGTCAATATTGACTGCCATTTGCGTTATTTAATATTTATTTATGTGTTATTTATATTGTTACGGCTCCACTATATTGATAAGGTGATTGTTAATGTTATTTAGTGTGCTTCTGTTTTATGACATATTGTGAATAAGATATCACTACTTCTACTACTCTTCTACTACTATTCCTAATTATAATTAATAATAATCCAATTACTTCTAGAAATGTTAAACAGTACAAATAATTAGTATGTGTTATTTATTTAAATTTATGCTTGGCATGAATATACAATAAAACTGACACAATGTGCTTGATGAATTATTGTAGTAATTGCATGCACTTTGAATTTCTTTATTTCAGAAATATCTCACCTGAAAAATTACACACATGTGTATACATAAGTAAAAGCTTCGTTTGACTGAAGATGACACAGCAACATATCTACGCTCTCTGAAGATCCTATTTAGTTAATATGTACTAATAAAGTTATTATTTATGCTGTGTGACATGTATTTATTATGGTTGATCATAATGTTTCATGTGGTCCTAAGCATTGCATAAAGTATAATTATTTACTTCATAATTATTTACTGCAGGCTTTCATCAAAACGTAACCATTAGTCGAGTTAGCATGCTAACATTAGCCAATATTAACTTATTAATTAAGTTAGTGTTAATATGAAATTACTAGGTAATGTGTACTGGCTACCATAATTAATGTGGGAATAATTATGGATATTACGGACTTATTCATGTGCAAGTATACGAAGCACGGTTACTAATGATATGTTGATTTATTAATTAGTTTATTATTAATATTACATAACTGTTAATTGTATATATCTTACCATAAGTAAGGTGGTTCTATAAATTTCATGTTTATATAATATTATAAACATATTCATGAACATTGTGGCATTTTACAAACAAGTTTCTGTCTGTCTAGCTTGCCTGCTAATTATCGCCTATTATTATCGCCTAACTAATTAATTTATTATTACATGACTAGTTAATATATATTTAATCTCATAGTCAATGTGGTTATGCACACTGCATAATATGTATAAAATATCTTCACATTTTTGGACTCTGCTCGTCTTAATTAGAATGTTTTGGTCTGTTAACTTGGTGCACTACTTAACTAATATTAGCTAATTAACTGAATTAATTAGCATGAAAAAACATCAGTATTGAAGAATTATTACTCCATTCAATGTATTTCAGAATACCGAAACAGTATGTTAATAGTTACATAAATAATAAAGTTATGCCATTTTAAAGTCACTTTTATTCAAATATTTATCAACATAAAACACAAAAATGAGCTGATTTTACCATTATAAGAGATACACACATTTTGCGCCATTTTCCAGTCTTTAAATTGCAATACCCTTGGATTACCTTTCATTTAAGTCTATATCCAACATCCTATGATGATTTTGAATATTTTGTTGAAGTGCCTAATCTAAGCATCCCCACATTACAGCATACACGTCAGGTGGCTGTTACAACTGTGCTGTACAAAATGCATACCCGGCTGTGGCCACCAGATGTCTTGACGCTTCCTCAGACTTAGGTGGTTAAACGAGCAACCCACACCATTCTGTCTATGCATAAGAGCGACTTCCGCGCTTATTGCCATAGCTGCTCTGCAGGTATCTCTGATCTCAGTTTCCCCACCAAGATCGTCTATATCACTCAAAAACCTCTAACAGACCGTCACATTTATTTGAATTACTATGTCGACATGTGTTCGCTGAATATATTGCTAACCGGACGTGCATGCATGTCCCAGAGCTGCCAAGCCTCCCGATTTATCGGGAGATCTCCCGGAAATATAGCAAAATAAACCCAATCTCCCGATCTGCCGCTTTTGATTTGCAATCTCCCGCAAAAGAATCGTTTTGTCTGATTTGTTACGCGTATTTTTCGATTTTTTTTGCCGGCGCACCATTTTGCCAGCTGTGCGTCATCTACGGAACACGGAAAGTGCCGAGAGCAGCCGAGCGGAGACTATACAAGACGCATATAATAGAACTTTTCAGATTGGTCAGCTAACAGGAAGTGACTATATCCAATGGCCAATGAAAACGTTTGTCACGTATTGGGTAGGAATAAGTTTAGCGGCATTTTTCAGACGAGGAAAGTGCTGAAGGTACAATGAGTGAAAAGTCTGAAAAGTGTTTGGAAATAGGAAATGTTATTCCAAGTACAAGATTGAATGGGCATCTGAGTTTGCTGGAGATGTAAAAGGGTCTGAGGAGACGAGGGCAAAATACACTTTCTGTATAACAGAGTTTTTTATAGTACACGGAGGTAAGCATGATATTAAAAGACATTGTAACTCGACTTCACACCTCAAGGTAGTGGAAGACTCAAGGAAGAATACACAAATGGACAGAAATGCAGTTCTGCTTGAACTATTTATTTTGTGACTGCTGTTTATAGACAAAATAAAATGTTGCAATACCATGTCCATTTTATAATAGTGAAAGAATCTTGAAAGTCTCTGTAAACCCCAATAAAAAATATAAATTAATTATATATCCACACATGAAAGTTTAAAATATTGTTATTTAAAATATAGTTCACTTTCGAAGAGTTATAGGTGCTACATATAAGCGAAAAAGGCAGGAAATCACGTATTTGGCATTCTCAATTACACTTTTTTTCGGGGGGGGGCAGGCCCCCGGACCCCCCTAACATTCTCGGTTGCTTCGCAACCTCGGGCAAGGCGCTTCGCGTCTTGCATATATTTCTCACTCTTGACATACTGTAGGAGGGAGATATCCCTCATCACACTCAATTCAACTTGGCAGCTCTGATGTCCCCATACATAAACCGCTGCGCTGGCAATAAGGACGATTTCCGCACTTATTGCCAGAGCTGCTCCGCGGGTATTTCTGATGTACATTTTCCCGCCAAGATCGTATAAATCACTCAAACAACTATATCAGAGCGTCACATTTATCTGAAGTGATTACTATGTCGACGTGTATTCAGTTAAAATATCACCAAGCGGACGTGCATGCTCATATCCATACGTTCACTTCTGCTCTGGCAATAAGGCCTGGCTTCAGGTATATAAAACAAAATCAATAGCTAGCCTATACATTGTGTAATCAGGATATTTTCAATCAAAGCATATTAGTGAATGATATGCTGACATTGTCCACAGCTAGCATGAAACTGGGATTATTTTTACATACAATTTTTTATATGAAAGCATTGAGCTGATCATGTTTTATGTCGTTAATATTATGAAAAGTACAATAATATATATATAACACTTTTTTACTGAATGGTAAGTCATAAATAATTATTGCAAATGTTGAAATGTACGCCTCTGTCGCACATCCAGCTTGCACAGCACGAAGATGGCGTCTTTGTTATATACGTGAGGCATCCCGGACTTTCGTTTCAAATTAAATTCACCAACCAATAATATTGTAACATGTCACTGCATCGGTACCATTTTCAAAAACGTGATCCAACAGCCCTAAGACGCACGTCACGCTGAATACAATCGTTTCCGGTGTTCGTACGTAACATCTTGCTTCGGTCGGATGGCTCGGCTTCAAATTTTCCCAACTTCCAAACGGAAGCTTGCTAAAAAGGCGTACCGATTAACTATGTGGGGATTGACCCGAAAACACTGTGTTCAAGCACCGTTTAAATTGAAAGTGTATATTACATAAGAACTAGGTCCAACATTTGTCCGCAACACATTTTTCGGGAGCCACCTCTTCGCGAGAAACGCCCTTAATGTTTTTTCATGACATGACTTCTTCCAGTACCTCAACATGTTATATTTGTCTAGCCAAATAAGTAGTGCCCGAACGGACTTTTCAATGCTGTGGGAAGCGCAGAAGTTGTCTGCTTTTCTGGACGCCACATGTTGCGTACGAACTCATTTTTTGCTCGTTCGTCTTTTTAATGCGACAATAGGCCTACTCTTTAGCACTAATGATCACACTATATGGCAGCTTTGCATCTTGCATTACGGCTACATCCAAAGCACAGAACAAACACCACATGCACTCTTCTAAACTGATTTGTGCGATTTTGTCAATAATTCGAATATTAAAAAGTGTAAGTTACATAAATCTAGTTTTCCGTTTCACTGCACCCACTGTTAATTGTAGTTTTCGTGAGAGTGAGCCATATGCACATAACGAATGTATGAATATGACAAACCAATTCCAAACACTCATCATTAGTTTATGCTACATTAGGGAGACATATGTGTATACCACAGTAATTACTACGACGATATCAGCATTTCCCATAGCCTGCTAAATTCATAGGTCCAATGAAGTACCAATGGAACTTATGCTGTAAATATCACTGGCCAAATGATATACATCTTTCTCAAATCAGTATTGCTCTTGCCGCTATAATTATTATTTTGCATCAAATTGTATGCGTCAGTGCTTTTGATCCATTATTCAGCGTCTTAGCGCACTTTAAAGTCCTAGCGCACTTTTTTCACACGGCTTGAGAGTGTCTTATAGTCGCCGCTGCGCCCGCGTGTTACAGCCGTGATCGATGTAGCAACGTACGCATGCAACCAGGTCGTCCTTTGAACCTCAAAATGTGCTAAGACGCAATATGTATAAGGACTGGTACTGAATGACGGAACTAAAGCACTAAGGTATATGATTTAGGCAAAACATACAGTTACAAAGGTGAAAGCGAGGTGGGTTTGCGGGTCTTGCTAGCAGGTTTTCGCTTTCGAGAACATTCAGTCGGGTAGTTTCGCTGGCATCCGGCCTTCGTGGACGCATGGTTCATTTATTAAGCACCAGCTGCGCCAATAATTATTGACCACATTATTACGACTGGTGCTTGAATGCTGTATGCAGTTTACTGCAGAGGAAAAGACATTCCTCAGGCTAGGAGGAAGATGTATTGATGGCACTACTACGCCTCCTGTCCCAACGTCAGACCTATAAACACATATGCAAGTACGCACGCGCGCACGCACGCACGCACGCACGCACGCACACACACTAACACGCATCAGCACATACACATTATGTATACACACGCACGCACACACACGCGCACAAGCACACGCAGACACACACACACACACACACACACACACACACACACACACACACACACACACACACACACACACACACACCAACAGGAACAAGGTCTGATTTGACGTTATACTAAACACCAATTTTCGGAGCAGGGTTGGTGTAGAACAGAAAGTTTGTATTGAAATGGACAATGACGTATACTATTAAATAACTTCCCGTATGCATAAGACATTTCCGGAAATAGCAAGTTTCATTTTATTAACAACAGCACAGCATGTGAAATCATCAACACATATCACCAGGAACATGAACTGTGTTTAATAAAAGTATTAAACAGGACATACACTGAGGAAACAATTATCCAAGTTAATCAAACATGCTATTTGGAGGAATCTGCCATGGACAGAAAAATACGACGCCCCAGAAACACCTAGCAGAGATATATGAAAGCGAAAGAAAACAGAGGGGACATAGCGAGTGAAAAATTGAGACAAAGCGTCACACCGACATAGGTGTAGGACAATGGTGGATGACATATGCTCCCAGCGAGTAAGCAGCCATGCGTACGTCAGGATGAAAGATGCATCATGAACGACGTAGTGTAACCATACTAAATAAATAATAACACTGCGTAATGTACAGTTCCGGTGGGATATTGTCCTGATACCTTGCGCAGGATCTGTGTAGTAACACATTGCAAGCACTGACAGACAATGGATCGTTCAGAAATGTAAACAATTCGTGCTACATAAATGTCCACTTCCTCCTTTTGACATCTGGCTTAGCACGGTTTGACAACGTAGTGAACACTGTGTTGGTCGTCTACCAACTTATTTTTATTATACCTATGTGGAGGAACGATAAAACAAAAGTAGTTATTTACGAAGTCGAAACCACTACATCTGGAAATTGTGGTCAAGCACGTGTATTTGCACTGAGCAATGCTATTAACGGATTTCATCAAGAATCCGCTTGGAGAATGACGTTTGTTCTTCACCTGCAATAATTTACCCAGGCAATCTACAAAGAAACGTAATTAGCATTAGTTCAGTTGAGGCAGTTTATTACCCAATAACATTACACATCAGTTTCTGCGTTGTAGCGATAGCACACATGCAATACGTACAAACACACATTCCTGATCCTCATCGTGAACACACTATAAAACTAAGCTGTACAAGTGTAAATATAGCAGCTCAGTGTTGTTGTTTGTGTAGTAGTAGTGGTATTAGTTGTAATAGTAGTAGTAATTAGTAGTAGTAGTGGTGGTAGTAGGAGTTATAGTAGTAGTAATACTAGTAGTAATAGTAGTACTGATAGTAGTAGTAGTAGTAGTAGTAGTATAATGACTAATCATGATAACTAAATTGTAGTTTAAGTGACATATACTACTTTTCAACAAAGTTACAACTTGATAAATGTGTCGTCCTCAAACCGATCAGAACATTCATGACTATTTAAAGTAACTTATTTATATTTTCTTTACTTAGTGTTCTGCTCTATGATATCTGTAACCAATATTCCTAGCCTAAAGTGGACAAACACTGCTATTAGTCATTGGATTTTTTTACTGTGGTTATATGACACTTTCTTCAGCAAATGTCGACAGTAATATTTGTATTTAAAATAATACAGTCACAAACGCAGTCTTATGTTACTTGGGCCTTTACATGTCACCATAATATCATTTATATAATAAATCAACCTGGATCCCGCAGATGTTTTATTATCAATTAAATATCGAAACACAATGTATATACAATTAACGAATCCCTGTTCAGACAATCACGAAATTGTTATTCTTTATAACATGACATCACAACTGCTGGGCAGCTAAACAAATGTATTTTGAATTGTTTTTTCATTTTAGGAACAAAATATGAAACCCATTGAACAAAATATACATGAATATACATAAAAGCAGACTAAACATAATTCTTATTTCTTTACAAGAGCACGGCACTCAAATGACAACAGTTTGCTAATACATTTAATAACTATTTCACAAAAATAGCTGTTGTAAATAATGTCAAATACGAAGATACCAACTATTTTAGTCTTTATCTAAATAAACAAATACACGTAGTTTTAAAATGCTGTTGAAGAAGCAATAAATACAATAATAAACAATCTACCCACAGAACATAGTTGTGGATTTGATAGTGTATCTTCTTAAAACAACTAATTGAACCTGCAATAATAATAATAATTGACTGTGGTAATAAATCAAGTGCTATATATAACACATACTCATATTTAAGATATGTAAGATATTGTAAAAGAAGACAAATGCCAAATGTAGCAACATAAACGAACCCGTAGACACGAATATTACTACTTCAACATTCGGATTACTGCAGACACACAACTCCTGCTGTGCAGAATCCTATCTGGTACCTCCAGACGGAAGAACAACGTATGAACGATCACGTACGGGTGATCAGAATCAGCAGCGACAGCACGAGCTTTCCGTCAAAGTCAGCATCAGTG